>WAAG01003360.1:31503-47265 GCA_013390105.1 Tichodroma muraria
AATGGCTTGAGGAGAGGAACAGTAGCCACAGATTTATGTAATATTTATGGATCTAGTTCTCAAAATAGAGGAACTGGAAAAATTAATACATTCTCTGCCTGAGGTTTTTCATCAGTAATAATACAACAGGTTAAATAACACTATCCTAACACTACAATAAAATTCAACTCCTGTTTGCAACAGGTTTTTGGTAGCTTTGGATGAATACCGCCTTTATGGGCAAAAGTATTCTACAGCATTTTAACTCCTGGCAGGGCTTGGTAGAGACAGCATCGGTATCTTTGGAAACATTTCCTGTGCCCCTCAGGTTAGGCAGAGGAAGGTCTGGATACCAGCTGCCTGTTCCATACACAGATACAAAAATAGGAGGTAAAGCCATATTCCACTGGCCCATTTTGGCCTCAAATTCTCCTTGAATTACTGACTGCAATCCATCACCTGAGCACACTTGTGGCCTAGGCCTAAGCGTTCACATTTCTACCGGCCAGGATGGTCCAGACCCATGGTCAAAACAGCAGAGAACTGTTCACAAATAAAAGCTGTGGGGGCTGCAATTACATTCACCCAAAAGGGTCTGGGGAAGGAAAAATCACTGACCAAGGATACAGACCTCGGCAATGAGGAATGCTGTCAAAATTGACAGTACGACTTTGGGCAACAAAAAAAGGTTCTTCATCATCTTCCAGTGTGTCTAAGGCTTCCAGCATGAAGCACAGGAGAGAAAGGCAGAAATATTTCATCATTGTTTTACACATGCATTTCCTTTCAGCTGGAAATGGGGAGAGGAACTGAAACAGCCACCCCTTCCAGTAATAGATATTTTTGCTATCTAGTATACATCAGTGTAAATGATGGCTGTAGTCAAACAAACTGCTGAAGCACGAAAGAATTCAGGCATGGAAATGGAAAGTTTTGCCTCTATCAAAGACATTGGGGAGTCTCACTTGAAAATAAATGTGTATCTACATAGAGGGGAAAGTCATGCCAAAATACAGCTTATATTTCTTGAGCATCATTTCCAGTCTAACATTAAACAATAACAGAAACTCAAAAGTCCTCAGTTCCAGGTTCTTCTCATTTCCCCTTAATAATGTGACTATAAGACTTAGATTCATTTATTTAGAGAAAAATGCATTGTTTGTTTCAATATTGTCAGTATGATACTTAAACAGTTTGGACATCTGTCTTCCCTGGGTCTTATGCATTCTGTAATTTTTTTAAAAAGTTGGATCATTTCACTATTCTTAATGATCCTCTAAAGGAATAAAGTGCAGTATTATTGTTGTCCTTGTATCCCTTAAAACCACAGATCTGTAGCATTGGGGTTTTTTGAAAGCATTGTTTTTACTACCTAAAAGCAAAAAGAAGTTCTGTCCTTTCTTTTAGGGGGAGAAGAGCCATGTTACTTTTGCAGTTCAGGAAATCAAGTGAATTCATCTTTCTTCATCATTTGTAGAGGCTACAGAAGTGTCAAAAACGAGCTTCAAGGTCACAGCCTGCAACGACAGACACTGCTAGCTCAGCTGACATCAGGAGATGTTCCCATTCAGAGGAACAGCAATTTCACCTCTGGATTATCTCTCTCACATCAGCATCAGATGTCTTAACCTCTCTGTGCCTCAATTTTCTCACCTACAGAGCTGTGGCAAATGACACTGATGGCTGCCAATTCCTAACTGTTCAGAATACCTTGCCAATTGTGCAGAGCAGAAGTGTATTTTTAGATCACAGGCATCACAGAAGTCCCAGCTCATCCAAAGACACCAGGGATAAAATCCTTCTGATTTCAATGGGAATTGTTCATGCTTGATGAAACAAGGAGGTGCACAAAAGCCTGTTGAAACCGACAGTGACTGCATCTGCTCAAACTTCACCTAGAGAGGAAGTAACTTCTATTTTGGTGAAGTATTTTACCCTTGAAAAGAATGTGCTGGGTCTAGTATTAAGTGGAAACCATTTCACAACTAGAACTATAAATAGAGTTCACACTTAGAAACATTCTCCAATGTTGAAGGCCTCTTAAATTACCGTAGGAAAAAAGCAAACATTTTGTGTTAACATAATTTAGTGTTGACTGATATGTGAAAATTTTCCACACGCTTGATTTTCATTTACTCTTCTCTAAACATCTGCTGTTGTCCTCAGCTCTGAGGTCCACCTTTGCCTTGACCCCTGTGTGTGTGCAAGTCACCTGGCACAAATGATGAAGGTGTCACTACTTGGATTCTCCAGGTATGCCTGGTTTAAAATTTCTTTGGCTAAACTCTCATGATTATAGTGTCAGAATAGAAGCACAGAATGGTTTGGATGGGAAGGGACCTTAAAGCCCATCTCATTTCACCCCCCTTGCCATGGACAGGGACATCTTCCACTCAACTGGGTTGCTCAAAGCCTGAAAAACTATTAAGTCTGGTTTTTCTGACTTTATACACCTCAAATCCAAGGATTTTCATGGCTACCATTAATTTTAACATGTTATTTACTACAATGTGTATTTAGATTTCGACATATTAAGTAGCCTTTCTGAATGCAAATGTTCCAACCTCAAGGTTTTGTAGGTAAAATCCAAGAAAGTATGACCTTTAAGACAAACAAAAGAAACTAAATTCCTCAGCAGCTAAACCAAACTCTTAAACAGAAAGCTTCATGGAAGCTGAAAGTGAATACAAGGCTCCTTTTAAATTAAAGGTCAACACCAAGGGCTCACTCAGAAGTAAAATTAAAATTCAGCAAGAGCAATAATAATTTTCTATAGGTTCCTAACTTGGCAAGCAATTTAATATTAAAAAGGAGAAAAAGAATGAAGGGAACATATCGTTGTGCCTGAATTTCCATTGAGTAAATAAGCAAATGATTTATTGAGCTCTACCTTCTTAAATCCTGGAATATCTATGAGCAATGTTTGATCTCTGTGAAGAAATCCACTTGAAATAGCCAAAAATATTCTTACTGTGCAGATTGATTATCAAGAGGTATCAGTGATGTTTGCCTTCTCTGTGCCCCTCAAGCCATTACTCAAGTGGACCATGCAGCATTTTTCAGCCTCAGCTGGACTTCATGTGCAATCACAGAAATTACTCCAGTGAGCTCTGGGCAGTCAAGATCAAGCCCACTCAACAGACAGTAAAAACAGTATTTAAAACACCTAAACATGCATCCTGGTTCACATTCTGAATAGCCCACTCCATTTGGTAAGTGGGCTCACATGAATGAATGTCAACAGGTAAATTCTTTGTGGAAACTGAGGCACAGAATTCTTTTTTTTCTTGCTTGCCTGGAAACAAAACCTAACCACCACAATAAAGTGTGACAGTTATTTAAAAGCATGGAAAAGCATGAACCAAATGGATATCAAGCAAAGGATTCACTCAGATAGGAGAATCAATTTGCAAAATATAAATATACAGTCATTTACTCTGGACGCTTGATGAAAAATCAATTTTTTACATTGTTGTACTTCATTTCAGAACAGAAAAGGTATTTAGAGCCCCATCCTTCTGACCCTATTTCCCCAGTTCCCTGGGAGTGCTCTGGGACCTTATTAGAGACTGGCAGGATGTGTTCTGTTCTCCTCAGCCCTGGATACTCCCACCTATTAGCATTTTCATTCAGCTTAACAGACTTCTGCAAAACCTTTTCAGTTTCAGCAAAACAGCATATCCACCATAAAACCCTGTCATGTGTTATTTTAATTAACTCTGTTCTTGCGGAGACAATTTCACCAAACACAGAGATGCATTTCTCCCAGGGCTAGCAAGATTAGCAAATAAGGTGAATATATATAAGAGTAAGGAAATCCCCATTCCCATTTAATCCAAAAGAACTCAAATTTATATGCCTCCAACAATTACATCTCCTTATAAAACTGTTAATTTGCAATGCTGAAATAAAGCAAAATATAGTTTATGTTTCAATAATAATAATTAAGATTCTGAGCAGTTATTTTTTTTAAAAAATGGTCAACTTAGAGCAGGATAATCTTCATGTTACATCAAACAGGTTATTTGGTTAGAGAATGGGGTTTTAAGCAATCCTGAACTGTTCCTCATATTGATTTTTATGAACTACTCTTAAAATATTATTTTGAATATTATATAAATCATATACATGTCTGAAGCATTCTCTGTAAGTCACTTTCTTTATAGAAAGATAATTTTGGAGAGGTAACTTCAGCAGATTAAGACTTGTGATGATTCTTAGCACAAGTTTCAAGACTAAAACTAACTAAAACCATGGCTATTCATGTAGTCTGGAAAGGGTTGCTAAGACCCATATTCTTACCTCTGTGTAGCACTGCAGACTTTTACACGAGTCAATTTAGACACCACCAAAGCTGTGCTACATCTCTGGCTGAATCAGGAGATCAGGAAAGTACTAATCCTCTACTAAACTGCCTTCCTCTCCTTAAAAGGTCGAGGCTAAGAGTGCTTCCCACAGCTGGTTGAGCAGTGCCACCACTCACTTCAGCTCCTCTGCAGGACAGGGATCACTCAGCCTGTCAGCAGCTTGTGCAAAATTGAAATGCCTCATCTTCCTGACACCTCAGTTTGCGCATTCAGCTGAGTAACAAATTGTGTTGTAGTGAAGATACATTTTGTACACCAGTTCAATTTCAAAAGATGCCGTGGAGATAATACTGACAGCAATGTCCTGTTGTTACTTTATTAAGCAAAAGTGGAGATGGAAACATGGTTTCTTATGGCATGATCAGCATTTGGATAATTCTGTAATTATCCCAAGACTCATTTTTTCCCTTTGCCTTGCAAATACAAAACGTGCAGCTCCCAGACAGAGGGAACATGAAGCAGAGCTTTGTTTGCAAATTGCAGTGCACAGTTCTGGAAGTACATGGCTTCCTGTCCTTATGTTGCTTTTACAAAAAATAAAAGAATCAAAAAGTAAAATTAGAAAGAATGAACAAGACATGAGTGGCACGAATGAGGAAAGGTTGTCAGTACTGTCCAAAGTATTCCAGCAGCACAGAAATTTCGTGTGGTCTTATATCCACATTTCCTCAGAGGTACTGTGCTAAGTTCTCTCCTAAGGAAACAATGATCTTCTAACACGCTTAAATAAAGTTAGCTTTCTAAAGTTACTCTCTGAAATAGCTGATATTAACCTGTCAGCATCAAGATAAATGGGTCTAATCTTATCCAATACACTGATTCTTTTGTTCCTATTAATTTTCATTTAGCCCAGCTGCAAGGTTACAGAAAATCTATTTTTGGATACTTTTCAGTATTGATTAGGAATGATTCTGAAATGTATAACAGAATGGGAAATCAGTAGCCAAATCTTATCTTTATCTTGGGACATCAGTGTTAAGGTAGGTGATTTTCAAGTTCTTGTCTGCTGTATTTTCCAAGAGCTGATGCATATGGTAATTGAATTAATTATTCAGGTTACCTGGTGGTGCCAGGTACCAGGGCAGGGACATGGTAATTCCTGCTCTGCCAGCGATCAGATTACAAACCCAGACCTGTCATTACATTCAGACAAGAAACTTCCAACTTTTTCTGACTTTATCAGATCAGCCTCTGTTATCACAAATAGAAGAATAACTTGGCTCAGAGAGAGAACAGCCTGGAGCTGTGACAGGGGAGGTTTAGGCTGGATACTGGGAAAAAGTTCTTTCCCCAGAGGGAAAGTACCTGTTCAATTGCTTGATCAATTACCTCTGGACACTCCCTAATATCTTAACACTTTTTTTTTCTTTATTGGGGTACCCCAAACTGCACACAGGACTTGAGGTGAGGCTGTACATCCTGGGGTGCACCACAGATCTTTAATGCCTGTCCTCTGGTCAGCCACTGCATCTCCGTAAGAGATGTCGCTCACGTGAAGGACTTGGTGAGGAAGAGAGGAAACATCCGACCTTTATTTAGCTACTACAGGGAAACGTTCCATACGAAAAGTACAATCAAGCTGCTTTACTTATTTCAGATTACAAAGAGAAGCAATTAAGCAATGCAGCAGTCCAGGGGAGGCAGAGCCATCCCACAGCTGCGGGGACAAACGCGCTCCTGCCGGGCTCGTGTCTCCGGGGCCGGCTGCCCCAGCCCGGTGCTGGCTGCCCCAGCCCGGTGCTTTGGGTAATTAGCCTTCCAGGGAAGCAGCGCTAATTGCCCTGGCCCGCTCCCGAGCGGGTTTTTGTTCCGGGGCCCGGGGTACGGCACTGCAGGTGCTGGGCAGGTGTGCCCTCGCTTGATTACCTGTCCCATGGCATTCCCAGATAAGCACATCCTACCTGAGAGCTGCTGGAAACGCCACTGGGCCAAGGGAGCTGAGAATATCTACTTTTTCTTTGTGGAGTAGGAAAATGTGTATTGACTACACGTCTAGGTTTAGGTCTGCCTACAGGTGTAGTCAGCAGTACGTCTTCTCTACCACCGATTGTAATTCGTATGAGATACCAACTGTAACTTTCATTATAGAACTTATCCAAACTAAAATAAATCACTTCAAAATATTTTTGCCTTCCAGCACGGTTTTGATGAACACACTTTCTTCTGGAAGGAAAACAAAATGACATAAAAATCTATACACCAGAGAATTTCTATTTAAGGTTTTGGGTTTTTTGTTCCCATGCTGAGACATTAAATCTAGGTTTTCAATTGATTTTGTCTTGTTATTAAACACAAAAGTGTTTCAGCTTTGGGGACTGTTCTAAAAATGATAAGTATTTAGAGCCATGCTTTACATTTTGATTGCCAGAACGCCCTACATTTAGCAAATACTGACAAGCAGCACTTCGGTTCAGGAAGCCAAACAGTAACTGAACATCAATTTTAAAGAGCAACCTCTCAAACACATTTATCCCCGTTCTGTAACACGACTGGAATAATCTCTGAAATTTCAGAGTCGTTAAGAAATCTGCACTAGAAATACAGAAATGGGGAGGGCTACACTTCAGCTTAAAAGGATAAAAAATTATTTCCTTAATCCTTTAATGCAGGCTTGTGTATTTCTTTTTTTTTTTTTTTACCTAAATTAATTTCAACAAATTATGTGATTATAGCTATTTCCAAATCCTTTTCTGAACCAACAGATGTTCTTAAAGTACGGAAAACAGGAGACAGCAGGTGAAAGAAGAAGAATGTTATTCCGAAGAAGGTAGGGGTTCTGAAAGAACCATTTTCAGAAGCCCAAGCCTGCAGACCAGACAACACAAGGGGCAATTCAGAGCATCTGTGAAATTACAAGCAGAAATGAGATAGCTGACAGTAAAAGAAAAAAAAAAAAAATGGCAATCATAAACTGAAAAATTACCAGTGTTTTAAATTTAAGAATAGCTAAGGAAGACTAAAAATCCCAAAAATCTTATTGGCGATATAATTTTAGAAGACAATGACTCTGTCAAGAAACAATAGAAAAAAACACAGATAATTTCAGTCTGACAACCAGCTGGAAGCCTGAAAAACCGTATTCTCTTTCTGGAAAACACGAACAGGAGGCTGGAGGAGAGCCAGGGGAAGATGACACTCCTGTCTGCGCTTTTCCCTCGGCCATGCTCACGGCGGCTATTGCCCGGGCTGTGGACTGCACTGAGCCCTTCATCCCCTCTGCCATTCACACCTTCTGGTCTTTGCCAGGGGACTGCTGCTTTTTCCAAGTATCCCAAAGCTTTTGTGCTGCCTGGAGCATCCTCCCCAGGTTGCCAACTGAAGGGCAGCTGCAGCTGTCACATCACTTAGCAAGAGCTCCCCTGCCCCAGAGTGCAGCTTCCAGCATTCAGGCCCTTGAAAAGCTTTCAAGGGATCGCTTTCCTCTTTCTTTGCCTCAGAACAAGTAAGGAAATGATGTAAAGTTGATACGCAATAATCATTTGTCTATCGAACCCACGCTTTTCCTCTTTGAGGATGAGAATTGTATTCTGTTTGAGTCGGTACACTAAGGCTACTGTTAGACATACGTGCATGATTCATAAACCACTGAACAATACAAATCTGCCCTGGTTATTATGGAAATATAATTATGCACACATCTGGGTACATTGGTTCAGATGGAGAACTGAAACTTGTTCTCATTTAGATCTCTCTGATGTTCATTTTCTGCAGCTTGTATGTGATGAACATTTATCCATTTTCAGCCAACCATCAACTAGAGCAATTATTTTTGCATGCTCATTAATCATATAGCATAATGAAATAATTTATTCCTAAGCAGATCATAAAAAATGAGGTGTTTATGCTGATGTTCTCTGTTGAAGAGCAGCAGCTGTCACAGTATTTGAAGTTGTTATTAGTGCTGACCCTGATGCAATATATACATACTGCCTGTCACAGGCTCAATTATGGCATTTGGGGCATGTATCTGCTCGGGATAGATGGGACAGTAAATAACTTTTTTTTTCCCTCAGGTCTATATATTTAGTAGCTAGAGCATGACTGTACCAATGATTGCTACCTCGGGACTATACACTATGGAATATCGAGATTTTCACCTATGTAAAAAGAGGAGGAAGCATTGAATATGTAATGGGCAATCAACTGAGGTAGTTAAGAACAAAAGGTGACTTTATAAACAGTAGCTATGTCTATTATCTGCACTGGATTAGTGTCGATGCCTTTGCTTTTCAATGCTCTTGTCATCCAGAATAAATGGAGATTGATGACAACTATTAGTCTGTTTGTTCACACTTTCTGTGGTTTGGTACCTTTCTGCTTGAAAATGTTGCTGTGCAAAAAGGTGACATTCATCAGCTACACTGTTAATTGGTTCAAATCATATGTTGATGAAAATATCAGTGTAGTGCTACTGACTTAAAGCATAACAGCAGGAGATGTCTGGGTCACTGTGTCCAACCTCTGCAATCACAGTCCTTAATGAAAATGGCATTGCATCCAGGCAGTGTTTGACCGTACATCACAAGCCACAGAAAAACCCATGACACTAAACCACTTCTGCACAAAAGACCAAAACCCCTAAAATACATTATATGCTTCAGAAAAAGAGACAGCAAGAGATACTGCCGGGGTCCTGCATTTCTTAAAGCTGAGTATGTCGAAACGAGTTTGTACTTTCACGTTGTAATCCTCCATCCACTGTCTCTAACCAGAAAGCAAAATTAGTACCCAATTATGAACTACCTAAATAGAAAAGAATTAAGTGAAATATTTGTCCTCTCCAACAGAGGATTTACAAACATTACAGAGTTCCTGTCCCATGTAGTGATCTAATAGATGCCCAAATGCTGAGAAGCCAATGATATAGTTCAGAAGAATATATAAAATGTATGTCTTTAAGAGCCACAGGGGTGAGCAGGGCTCAGGGAAGTTTTACACTAAATGACTGTAAACCGATCATTATAAATAGTCAAATTCCTGTAGAGCCAGTAACAAGGTGGCAGTAATCAAAGGAAAACTGGCAAAAGCCTTTCTGCCAGCAGTTCAGCAGCTTTATCCATGTGCTCTATTTTTAATTAGTTAAAAATACTTACACAGCCTTGTTTACATGCACACAAGGATTTAAAATACTGTTAGCAGAGGTTTCCTACTGTCTTTGGTATGTTCCCATATAATTCAATCCAATTTATTTCATAAGGTGAATTTTTTAAGCACTGCTTACTGAGTTATGAAGTGACCATGGCACTTCACATATTTGTGATGAGTTCAAGATATTGTTCTTCTCTTCCCACACAGCTTTCTATAAAATGCTGCCACTTTGATGACCGTCCTCTCCAAGGTTAATGGTTTGCTACCTATAAATTACTTTCCATGGCACAACTTGGGTTATGAACTCAAAAATAGTCTTCTGTTGGCTCTCCCTCCCATCTGTTCTAGGCTCAGAGAAAAGCAGATTTCACAATAGCAGAAAGGGACAGAGAAATGAAAAGAGATAATGTGGGCTTTAGAAACTTGTCTTTTTGTTCTGTAAGATGACACAAAATTATTGCAGCAGGGTGATACTGGGGAACAAGTGCTGTCATGTTATGTAGAAAAGCTGAAAGCCTCTGAGATTGCAATTTACCACTGCCCTGACTCCTTTTTTTTGCATACAGAGCCTTTTGGCTAAAGATATTTCAGAGACAATAATTAGCGACATTGAATAATTGTAAAGGTTTATAAAGATGTTAATAGTCAGACAATTTATAATATTCAGGCTTTGTTATCATTACGGAACATCTGTTATTTAAGACCCAACTGCGTAATAAACCATGTCCTAGCATTTCTTAATCCTGTCACAGTTTAAGAAGTTAAAAAGAGATTAAATTTGATCTTGGGAGGTAGCAGAAATATCTGCATCCCATGGAGGGCACTAAAGCAGTAGGTGTTCAGTACCACCTGGCAGGTCTCAGATCCTGCACTAATATATCACATAATCCTTTACCAGCTGGCCCTTCCCCCCTTTAAACTTTGAGAGGGAGTTTTGTAAGACACCAATGACAAGATTCCAGCAGCACATTATAACTCAGTATCCAGGAAATACACTTTTGCTTTCAAGGTCTGGGAACCATTCGAGTATCTGCACTGTCGAAAAATAAAACTCTGACACTTCAACTGCAATTTCAGTCATGAAAAAGGGTGCAAGAATCTCTCCTTCTGTCTGACTGTTGTTTTCTAGAGACCATTTACTTTACATGAAGCCATTTATAAAGGAATGGAAAATCATGCAGTAATGAAGCAGAGCTTTCTTGGCCTATTTGTGGTACCCTTGCATACAGAGTATTGCAAACTGCTTTATTTCTTTATTTTTGAATAAAGCATCTATTCCACTTCTTTTATTTTGAAGTTTTTTTGAGTGAAAACTGGTAGCATCGTGCAGAATTACACCCTGAAACGACTCTTACCACTTGATAAACAAGATAACAGAAGCCAGATTTTTGCTTAAAAATCATAGCAGTTCTATTATTGCCATTCAGAAGCTGCTGAAATTATGTCAACTTATTCTAAAAGGCAGTAATTCCAACATTTTTTTGTCTAAGTTGTTGGAAAAGGGTTGAAAATTTTTTTTTTCTCTTTCACAAATACACTCTCCATACATTTCTCTCACATTTAATTACTTAGCCAGTTCATTAGACTGTGCATCAGAGGACTGTGCTAAATTTACTTACAGCTTCCATTCTAAAAACCAAGTTAGTCAATAGCTGTGACATACTGCTTCTTTGTCTACAGAGACCATTGTTAAAATCTTTACTTACAGCCACTTGTGCAATGCCTTCAAGCTATTTCAGTCCAATTTTACTTAACACTTAGAGACATTTTAAAATTTTTTAAATTTTATTCTTTTTCCCTTTTAAAGGAAAAAAAACATTTGATGAGTTTCCAGGGGATTCCTGTTCCTCTCCCTTAACACTCTTTTTCTTGTTAATATTTAATTTCCTTTTTTTACTAGTGCACTATGATTGTACATTTAAAACAACAAAATCACCCCCATATGTTATTTGGAAGAAAATTCCCAACTGTAGCATCTTAACCCTATCAAATATAAACTCATCTCCTGCAATGTTTTGCTGAAGTACTTGACTTCCTTTGTGAAAGCTTTGTTTTCTCGATTACTTAAGCTACTTACAGCAACAAAATCCAGGGTTCCTCTAGCACTGGCCTGTGATATTGGCCTGGTCTGGTTTTGACTTGGAAAAGTCCAAGACCTCTGGGAACACATCAAGCTTAGAGCAAAACATTGAAAAAATCAGCAAAGGTTTGAGTGACAGTGCCAAAGCAAACAAACCTCCGAAGTGGCACTCAGCTTCCCTTTGTGTCCAGTGAAAAGACTTGCAAAGAAGCAAAGTTAGAAGCATCTTTAAGTGACTCTACATCTTGAAATTCGGACTTGGTGAGAGGTCTCAGGCTGGGGACTCAGTTCCTAGTGCAAAACTGTAAAGCATTCAGGTTTTCTGACTTGGCTTAGGACATGACAGTTTCAAGCTGTCCTCCTTAAGTAAAACGTGCACTGAATTAAGCAAAATTTCCAGAAGTGATAAATCTGATAGTGACCCTAAAATATCAGCTTAGAAGCAGAGTGACGTATTATGAAATAGATGGTGTTAAAAGATTCAAAGCTTTTAGAACTGGGTGCTGCAGCACTGACATCAGAGGAAATCAGTCAAACTATCAATCCTTTCACCACTATGCAAAATTTATTTTAGTTAAAACCCTAAGCCTTTCATTATCTAAATTAAAAGTATACTGTGTTTTTTGAATTTGGAGATTAGCTTGCTGTTACACACTGTAGTCATACTTTGATGTCTCGGGATTAATATTCATGAGGTTTCAGACTATTAACTACACATGTACAACATCTAACAAGAAATGTATCTTACAGAGTTCAATTATTGTACAAAGCTGTTAGTTCTGATTTTATCTTTCATTTTTCTGTAGATTCCCATGGAGTTTTCATAAAATCAATGTTTTAAGGTTGGTTCTGGCAAGTTTATTGCATTGATGTATCTAGCTAAAATTTGGTCTTTCAAATCCAAAGGCTACCTTCCCATTTCTTTCTCATTTTCACTAGTTTTATATGAGTGAAAACTTTCAACTTCAGTTGCCTGGAACATCTGAACTTTCAGCAGAGTTGGAAATCACCAGAAACCATTCCCTCCTCTACCAGTCCAGCCCAGACTGTGTCACGACTCTGTGCACGCCATTGATCAACGCTGGCTCTTGTCCCTTTCCAAAGGGTCTGAGACACGAAACCTTCCTAAACTCTGGGCCCCACAGGTAGCCAGAAACGTAAAAAACTCTAAGCTGCTACTTTTTTGGAATTCCAGGTACGACTCAAACCCAAAGGTCATGGAACACCTGTGTCGTCCTCAGCCCACAGGGCGGCTGTGCAGGAGCACTTCCCACCTCAGCCTCTGCCAAGGTGCAGCTTGGAGGTTTCCAGTCCTTCCCTCAGTGCAGGGGGCAGTCAGAAACTGCACAGCCACAGCAACAAAAAGCAATGACAAAAGGAAATGCCAGAATTTGAATTGCAAACTACACATAAGCCTTGACTGCTGAAACTAAACCCAGATTTGAACATTAGAGGTTTGAAGCTGCTCTGCTGGGGATAGAGGTTGCTTCTGCTCATCCCTTTACAATCTGCAGGGCATTCCAGGTAGGATATGGCAGCAACTCTCACAGTTCACAGGATTCGTGTGAACTACTTATTTCAATGGAGAATATATGTCAAACAACTCCCTATGTAACAGATGTATTTTGCTGATAGAGCTGTTGTGCAGTAATATAACTAAAACAATTTCTAATTGTGTTAGACTAATTTCTCCCGTAAACAAGGAGCTATTTCAGACCCTACTGTATAAGCCCTAATTCCCACTGAAATCCCCAACTTACAAAAGTTCAGAATTAATATTTTGACATTATTTCAAGCCAGAAAACCTGCAACAATACAGTACAGCTGAAATATGTATTGAGAACACTGAAGCTCAGTAGCATCATCTTCAATTAAATAAAATTAAAATCATTAGCTTTTTAATATGCAGCTTGCCCCACTAACCATGGGGGGAGTTGTAGGTTTCTTCTTATCAGCTGACTCAGAGAAAAGAAATTCTCCAATGTAGTAGACTTACTTGCTTTATAAAGAACTGAAGTTTTAATTCTTGGTTTTCACTTAGCAACATAGGCTTTATAAGGGCTTAGACTAATGTGTATACCACACACATTTATACCAAATAGTGAAATATATCAAATTTTCTGCATCAGCAGTGTCTGTGTAAAAGATACGAAATCATTGGGTTGTGAGTGGTGTGTTCAATCACCATCTGATTAAAAAAAGTATGCAAAAGACAATCCATTTTTAAATGGAGTCTGTACAGCACAGGTCACTCTGGCTGAGTGCTAATATCTTACCATCATTAGCCTGCTGTGGCAGAGTTCATACACTTGTCAAGTATATCATCTATGGACAATTTAATTTCTCAGACAGTTATTCTTTTTCTGGATTAATTATCTAGAGAGATTTACACACACTAATAACATTAGTAACAACAACAACAACAACAACAACAAATAAACCCCTTGAGTCTTATTTTGCAACTCTTCATGAGAAAATATGAATTTTTCAATCTGAAGAGAATTCAAATAAAACTCCAGCCCAGCTTTTATGTCTGAATTTCACTGGATTCTGAATACATTGCAATGGATATAAAGGACTGTAAGGTTTCCTTTGTGGTGATAAATTCCTTAACTAGAAGAGCATTTTGCTAATCCAGTTCACTAGTAAAGAAATCAACTGAAAATTTTCTTTTAGCATCAGTGCAGGGTAATATTTCAAGTAAGGACAAAAGTTTCAGAAACCCGCCACTCCTACAGAGGCAATAATAAAAGCAGCAGCACTGGGAAGGACCTCTGGAGACCTCTGCTCCAAGCTCCCACTCGATCTATTTCCAGCAGGTATGGGGAGCCTGGCCCAATTTGCCTATTCTGCCTAGTTTGCAGTATTCTCTTTCATTAACAAGTAACCAGATTAAAATGCAGATACACTTGTCATGGACCAGAGATGTTTAACACTGAGGAGAATTTGAGATCTGTAAGGTGCAGCTAAGATTACCTTCTAGCTTTTTCCTTATTAACACATGAAGATACACCAGAACACAGCACTGCCTTAAACCCATCATCCTCCTGCACAAACGCAGGGGCTCAGCAGGGAACCAAATTCCATTCGTTCGACATTATGGGCATAAAGCAAGTCGCTTTGTGGTCAACCTGACATTTAAATAAAGCAATTCAGAATGGTTTCATTTTCTGGTTTACAGAAAGAGTAATAAAATCTGTATTGGTCCCAGTCATCATCTACATTAAAAGCATTCTACAATTGCCTCTGGATTGCAGAAGGCTGTTATCATGAATGGCTTCCTGCTGGCTGCATTTTCAGTCGCTGTGATTCACAGGGAGTTGCTCTTTCCAGATGTTAGTAAATGACAAATTTTCCCCCAGTTTTCTCATAGTATTACTATTTCTGCATGACTTCACTGATAATCTTAAACACAGTTACACATTTCTTTCATGTGTGTTATAAATAAGCTTAATGAAATTGGGTTTAAGCAGGCGCAGGATTACAGAAAAGGCCTCTGCTTGCTAGTGCTAAACTCCAAATGGAGGTGGAAGCAGACTGAAATCAGGCTGGGTTAGATCTGCCAGCCTGTGTCACCCACGGTACAGCTCCACCGGCAGCAGAGGAGCTGCAACGGGGTAACACAGGTTGATACATTTGGAAAATATCCGGGGCAGTCTTTGGTAACCCAAACAACAGTTATTCAGGAGTCCAGGCAATTCAGCAAGTGCTACAATAATTTACTATCAGAATTCCAAAGCCTCTTTGTTTGTCTCTCAAAATCTATGAGAAAATTCAGGAAACACTGCATAGACACACACAAAGAAGAAAAATGAAAACAGAAATTAGAAATCACCTTAGGGTCCTTCCAACTAAAAAAAGTATGTTTTAACAGGCACGATTTAAAAATTATTCTCTATCTTCTACCATGGTCTCCAATACAGAATTTGAGCTGCTGAGTTTCAATGTACAGTGATAAATATAAGAGGACATTCACTGCACTTTAACTGACTGAAGAACTCAGTGAATGGAAGTGAAAAAAATCTGGTTTAAGTTCAGCTTTTTGTTTTGCTGGGAACACTTGCTGTAACTAATATTCATGATTATTCTGACAGCAGAGACCCAAAGACTGAGAGATGCTGCTGCAATAGAAGAGTTATAGAAATAGACTGAGAGAAGTCTATTTAGAAAAAGACTAAGATATAATTTCTAATAGAAATAGACAGAGAAGCTGCAGTACAAGATTCTACAAAAGGGAAAAAACCCAAA
>WAAG01003360.1:51647-64724 GCA_013390105.1 Tichodroma muraria
TCCTGTTGCCCAAATTGCTATACAATTTTGCAGTAATTTACTACAGAAATCTCCCTTTGTACAGGCAGTAAACTATTGCTCAAACACCAAAAGGATACAAGAGGAAATAATGTGCATTCCATTGAAGGCATAAATAGGAAGTTTCCTTCACTTCCAGACTCAAATTGACAGTAAGAAGCACAAAGATAAAAGAGACATAAAGATAGTGTTTTTACAAAGTAACTCTACAAGTACTGACAGTTTTGATATTTCTCCCAAGCGCTAACCTTCTGTATTTACAACTGCATTTAATTTTATGGATTTTTCCCCACATAGAGTTCAGACAGAATAAACAGAAATTTGAGTCATAGCATGTAACATGGTCAGAAAGGGACTTCACAGAATTAGATCGATTCTTGTTTCTTATCCACCTGGATTCATAAAACACTCATATTGACTCCGTGGCTGTAATCGTTGTGTTTGGTTGCTCGGGTTTCACAGCCTATTAGAAGCTAAAGGAAGAGCTTTCTATGAGGAAAATAGAAGTCACAGAACTTTCAGGATGCTGGTCTCTCCTCTTCATGGTTTTTCCCTAAAGAATTTTTAGACAGTTTTGAATCTCTTATTTTTCCCTATACACACATTAAGTAAAACCCTTCACTACAATTCAAAAAACCCTATGATTTCAGTCAGCAAAGTCAACGGAAATACATGTCTCTGTACAGCTCCATAAAATAATCACATTTCCAATCAAAGCGTGGAAAAAATGGACAAATTGGAGGTGAGACAAGTGAAATGGAAAGGAAATGAAAGGGTAGAAGGAATTCTACTCTAGATAGCTCCAAAGGGTTTCTTGTAAGACTTTCCCCTGAGTGATACAACAAAAGAACTGTTGGCAGAAACTGATGCAGTTATTGTCTTCTAGAGGGACCAGACAGACATGACAACTGATTATTCTAGAGCAGGAAAGATAATATATTCAAGATGTTCCTGAAGAACTAATTATTCCTTAAATATTAGTATTAAATATTAGGAAATGCCATTAAATATATAGTTGTATCCCTTAGATTCTTAGAATATTTATTAGCTGTCTGCAGTCTCTATTTTTCATAGGTACCTTAAACAACAGTGGCTTGAAATACAGGTGAAGAGATGCAATTTCTCCCTTCTCTTGCTACCTGCAGGCCAAAATTAACCTGCTTGGATTACTTCCAGTCTGGCTCTTAATATGTGTGAAGGAAGAAACAGTAGTGCCTGTGATTTAATAGAAGTGATTATCTGTAATGAAAAGCTGTGACCCTTCTGTAATTCATCTAAATTTGATCAGCACAACAGAAAGGAAAACTTTTTCCTTCTTAGTCCTTCCATCCTGGCTGAGAACATCGTGGTTCCAAGTGAGATACTAAGATAAGCCCAATATCTATAGTCTGAGCATCACTGAACATGAAGATGAAACTGGAATTCTGACTTCCTCCTCCATGCCACACTCAGCAAACGTTCCAGTAGGAGTGGGAAGAGCTCCTACCTATGAAGAAAACTTGTATATAATGTGTCTACCAGCAAAATAAATAAATTAGTCAACAAAGCCTCAGGAACAGGACACATAAATCATGCGAACTTTTAAGATCCCAGAAACTTTGTTGTGATTTTTTTCATGTCCCCAAAATATTTAGAATTACAATAGTAATTGCAATGCACATTGGATCAAAGAATAAAAATTCTAGTTTCTAAGAAGCAAAAAAAGGAGATTTCTATTATGGGTTAAGAGCAGGGAACCTAACATTTTGAGACTACTACAGTATTCTTCAATGTATCAAGTAAACTAAAAATTATATGACCCTACTACTGCATTTTGCAATAGGAAGACTGTTAATCAAAAGGTATTTAGTTAAGGAAATCTAAGCTTCCCCAAAAAAACCCCACCAAAAGTAACCAAACAAATAAGCAAGCAAAAAAACCAAACAACAACAACAAAAAAGCAAAACAGCAACAGAAGATAATTTCACACGGTAAAAAATAATAAAAAGTTACAAATACCTTCTGCTCTGGAAATTTTAAATGGTCTTAGGACCAAGAAAGGATTCTCACATGAACAGGATGCATCAGAAGGATGGTATGTGCTTACCTGAATACAGCTTTAGTGATGCAAATTTCTGCTTAATAACGCTCCTAACAATTTAATTACTAACCCATGCCTTCATTGGCAGCCTGGGAATTGTCTGCCGTTGAATTTCCTGCCGTACCTTAATTTCTTGTCTCCTAAAACAGCAGGATCTGACATGGCAAAGAGGGTGTGAATCTGTGCCTCCCTTGCTCAAGGTGCTGGCAGTCCATGGAAAGGTTCCTTTATAAACTGGGACTTAGGACTGTGTTTAAAACATGCAAACAACCTTGGCTGAATTATAGGCTAACAAACACATTTTCTTCAAGCAAATTTTTCTCCTTTCATTCTCATGTAGTGTTGATGTTGACTCAGAATGACTTCTCAAAAGATATCCAGGTCAATCCAATGATTTATTTAATTCAGTTCATGTGTTATGGCTCTGAAAAGGTGACTTTCATCATCATTTTAAAATTACCACCTTCATATAAAAGTACTAAAAACCTGACTAGCAAACGGCACAGCTATACTTTGTTTAAAACCCTGTTACTGAAAATATTGGTAAATTTCTTCCCCAGAATATTGACTATAATAAAAAGTATAAACATGGTATTTCAAATTTTTCCTGCAATTTCTACAAAAATACATTACAAAAGCAGTCTGGATTGGCTCTCTCAGACTATCAGGGATTTAAACACTCTAACCCTTGTCACACAGAGGTAGTCTCATTAACTGCTGGTGAACAAGTGTCTCTTCTATCTCAATTCATCAGCTCCTGAGGCATTTTTAGACAAGCAGGATCTCACCATTTTATAACATATTTAAGAACCTTCTTATTCCTTTATCATAATTTTGTGTTCTGCTCAATGTCTCACTAGAGCACTAAGTATTAAATATTACATTTTCTGTTCAGACCTATATTAAGATTCATATCTTTTTTACTCTAATAGTGATTACTCCAACAAATTAGTAACTTAGCATTAAACTCACACAACCATAGCAATGAAAATTAAAGGAAATACTGTATTATTCTGTGTCCTGGCACAGTTACTTAGGCTGTCACTAAGTTACACGAAGGGAACTTTTTAGCAATTGGCTCAAGAAATGTGTCAATATTTAAATTGAAAAGAACAAAAAGTATAAAAAGAAGGGTTATGAGTTCTTGCTGAACACAGGAGCCAGAAGATTTTGATTTATAACCCATTTTCTTTGGTAGACATTGTGTGCTTGAGGAAAGGGAGATATCTAGACCCAAATGGAAATAAGCTGATGCACACTCAGGCCTGGAGCTGTATCTGTCATTTCCCCAGCTAGTTTCAATAAATGGCAGTGCACTCCTCACATCACAACAGGCAGCACCAGGCTGCTGCACGCAACACCCGGGCTCTTAGCCAAGAACCAGAACACTGCTGGACGGCAGAAAGGTATTTAATAAAACATTGCCCGCAAGCAAATTAACTTCCTCAATATTTGTGTATCAGTGAAACTACACAGACTGAAAATGATACTTGCCATAATTCCACGTGCCAATTCAGCACAGGAATAAGGGAGAAGAGAAGCCAAAGCCACAGTCCTGTATTCCTGTAAACAGAAAGCAGATTCTTCCCAGACTGAGCCTCAGCCTTCCAAGGGGGAAGGTGCTGCTCTCCCAAGCCCTGGGATCTCTGTCACTGCCACTGGCCCCAGGTGAGGCTGTCCTCTGCCTCTCCGGATGTCTCGGGGAAGGGTGGGAGAGGAGGGAAGAACCAGTGCTGAACCTCTCCACTGCCGCCCCTTCTATCACCCTGTTCACCTGACAGCTAAACCTGCCCCCCGAGAGTCCCAAAACAGCCAGCAGTACAAGCCCCCCAAAATCTCCATGGTTATTTGCAAGCACTATAGGATGCTGTGGATCACAGCAAGTGACTAGAGGGATTTCTTGGAATTTGTTCAGGGAAAGGCTGAGGCTATGCATTCTAAAAATCAATCAAGTCTGAAGCCCCAGTAAGACATAATATGCTGCAATATGTGCAATCCACACACTATTGCACTTGATTAAAAGTGCGACTCCTCTTTTCTGGAAAGTCTTCTTGCGTACATCATTTGTATTATCACACCTGACATTCAGACACTTCTGATTTTTTGGGGTTTGTTGAGACTTTTTTTAATTGTTTTGGGGTTGTTCTTTTTCTGACAGATCTTCTCTCCCCCAAGCATAAATCCTGAAAAGAGTATCAAGCACAAAATGCAGCCTAATCTGCTGAGTCATGGCAAAGCAAATTTGCTGAGAAGATAAAAACACCCTTCACACACTAATATACTGATGAAGGTGGTAAATAAATAAGCAGTGCAATTTGCTGGTTTCCTCTGTGTGCAATATATGAGGCCATAACTGCTTTGCTAAACTAACTACGTCCTCACAGAAAGATTTCCAATATCAATTACAGCACTGACTGCATTGCTACTAAATAGAGTTCCCTGATGTGCTTCCTTGATTATATGTAAATATTTCCTAAATTAGACATGTTTCAAGCTCCATTTAAAATTTAGTACAATTGGATATTGTGTCAAAATCGTGCAAGATAGAACATGACTATGAGGACCAACAGTCTCAGATTTGTACCTTTTAGTTTGAAATGCAGGGAAAATAATTTATTCTAGATAATGTCATTTAACAAAAACTAATAAGATACTTTGGGTTTATGCTATAGAACTGATGCCAGTTTTCTAAGCTCTTAAAAATAAATCTGAAGTTTAGCTCATGTGAGTCCCTAAAGCCTCAGACGTTGTTCCAACAATAAATTAAGAACTTTAAAGCGTGATGCATAACAAGATGTTTTCCCACTACTCAATAAATTAAGCTGTTCAGTTGACAGGAATTTCATATGTAAAATAATGATACATGGAAGAATATATTAATAATACCCTGAAGTTATTAACTGCTCACCTCAAAATTTCTGGATTATTTTAAAGATGAAAGACTGTCATCTTGATATATTTTATTGTGTTAGAATACTCTTTTTAACTCTTACATAATCATCTTTTCTGAGTGCTGAGAGTCTCCAGAGAAATGCTAGGAGAGTTTTAGAGAATACTGGAACAATGGTTACCAGCTCACAACTGAGATGGTTCTGCTTAACATGCTAAAAAAAAAAAAAGAAGCTTCAATTAATGTAAGATTTCTTTTATTTCTATGAAAATGTGCTTTTAATCTACCTATTTCCTCAGAACTTAAGGGTAAGTTGCATGGTATTTTATTTTCTGTTAATTTTATTCAGATTTTTCTGCTAATATGAAAACTTCCTCAAAATAAGGAAGCTAGGGGGCGAAAAAATATCGTTGGTTTTCCCCACACCCTCAAGAGTTTGGAAGATAAGGATGCACTAAGAAGTTTACTTAAATTTTAATGCCTCCTTTAAAATTTTACACCTTATGCCACAGGAAACATAAATCAGAGTTTTAACACAGCACAGCCTCATTGTCAGCCATCAAAAGATGCTAAGAAAGCAGAAAACATCTCAGGCTGCGTGGAAATTCTTGATGTTAATATGAGGAAAATCCAACGTGAAATTCACCTCTAGAGGAATACCACAGAGACGCTAAAAACAGTTTATGAACACTGATGGTCTTCTCTATGAACACTAACATTGTCATAAATCTTTTTAGATATGTTAAGACCATACTCAAACTAAGAAAATAAAATTGCACCTCTACAATATTTGCCAGTCACCCCCCTCCCCCCCATGTTTTCCAGTGTAACATCTGGGTTGTATTTTATACAGTTAGCCAACTTATACTCTACTTTTGCTATCTGTCAGTCTCATTCAACATTTGCATGAGTTAATTCTCTCTTAGACACAGAAAAAGTTCATACTAACGATCAAAGTCAGAAAATACACTTTTTTCAAACTCTCCTGCACAAACAAATAGCCCTGACAGGCCAGCAGTGAATCAGAGTTAAAAACCACAGAAAGACAAGGTCTCATTACCAGCCTGAGAGATCTTTTACATTCTCACTCACGCTCCTGAATGGATCCTTCACTCATCGACCAAGCAGTGACACAGAAGCAGAAGAACTGTGATATCAGGGCATGCAAATTCCTGACCACGACCACGGGCTGTGATACAGTTATCACTCTTATTGACTAAGAGGATAAGTGGGGAATTAAGGAATTTTAAGAAATAATTTTAGCTCAGAATTCTGGTAATATTAATGACCTAAAAGCAATGCAGTTAGGAAACAGGGCCATTTAGATAGTAATTGCATTGTAATTTTTTCTTTGGACATTTAATTCACGGTGCCTCCTGTTTGTCACACTTAAAGGTTGAAAATCTTCCTTTAGTATTAGTCTTAGGTCAGCAAGAAATGAAGGAATTGCACGTTAAAAGAGACGCATCTCACTGCTATAAATAGAAGAAATTGAAATAGCAAATAAAGCCAACAAGAAGCAACAGTGTAGGATATTTCTGTGTCTAAACAGATGGCTTCTGTACAGGAGTATAGATTGATGCTCCTCAAACAGGTATTGGGAATTTCTTAGGCAAAGAAATTAAGGACATCTCAAAAACAACAGAAAATAGCATATCATTGTTCTGAAGAGTTTTCTTGAGTGAAAAGCAGCAGCTATTTTTTTATGCATGGTGGGGATGGTATGCAATAGGATTTCCTCATACACTGAGTATTGTAGCTGTCTTATCTGGCTTTGTGTAGCTTGGACATCTGTTTTCTGGTAGACATCGGGACTCATATCTTGCAGCAGACAGCTAACTGACAGTAGAGATGTGCTGTTTCCTGATTGTAGATATTCTCACAAAAATGACACTGAGATGGGACAAGCACATGTTTTTATAGACTAAAATTGTTACCTAGACCCCTTTCTCCCACAATTATAATTTATCATTGCTTTTGCACAGCACGCTGGTAAGAAGGATGAAAACGAATGAAAGAAAACCCGCAGTAGTTTTGGACCAACAAAAGTAGAAAGAACAACAGTAGTTTCCTTGGTTGTCCCCTACATCTAGCAGTTCCTCTCTGTCTTCTGATAGGAACTGTGATGGGAAACAAGTGACCTTTTTGTTCACTGTCTCTGTTCATTGCTCACTAAAGAAGAAGAGTGTATAGATAAGTAACCTCAACCTTGCATAGGATAATAAACGAGGAACCTTTTGTTCGCCTGGCTATAGTTAATTGTTTTAGTGTTTTGCTTTGCTTGTTAGAGTGTTGATAAGCCTTTTGCTTATCTTATCTAACAGACCTTGAGAGTGAGACTGGTCGTAAAACATCTTGCCTTGCTTGTGAAACCGCAAGGAACGGATACTGCTATGCTTGCAGAGTTACGGATGTTTGTAGATATTGCAGCACTAGGTTCAAGGAGGAGACACTGAAGAAGACTGTCGTGAGCCCGCAGTAGTTTTGGACCAACAAAAGTAGAAAGAACAACAGTAGTTTCCTTGGTTGTCCCCTACATCTAGCAGTTCCTCTCTGTCTTCTGATAGGAACAGTAGAGGAAAAAAAACAAAGAAATTAACTCATCTGAAACAGAATCACACACCTGAAGCCTCCAAAGAAGACACTGTATATTCCAATCTTGCAAGTACCAGTCTTTAAGACACCACTTGTGCAACAGCTGCAGCCCAAGTATTGCAGCTCTGCCTCCCCACGGACGTGCAGAGGGAACCTGACAAGCACCGTGAGGGCTGGCAGGTGAGCGCTGGGTGCTGCCGAGGGGAAGAGGACACTTCCCCAGGCAGCAGCTGCTGCTCCCAGCACTGCAGTGCAGCTGCTGATGGGGTTTGACAGAAGGCATAAGTAGCAGCCAAAGCCAGGTCAGAGCAGGGAACTCCAGCACAGGAGAGACATCTCCAAAGCACACTCCCTGCCAGGCAACAATTAGCAAGACAGAGTAGCTGAGAAGAGAACTCAAAATCCAGATAAGGGTAGTAAATTATTCCAAATCTGGATTAAACCCCCTCACATACACATAAACACACAAAACTAGTATTTCCAAGTTTTGTCTTAGTTAGCTGTGCAGAAATGGTTAGACTTTCAAGATAAGCTAAATGCCTTTATGACAGAGCAAAGGCACTGAAAAGTCTATCTGCTGGAAAATTAAAAAAAAATCTAGAGCCAAATACTTTGCCATTAAGGAAACCAGCATTGCTTAATGGAAGTCATTGACATACATTAATTCAGACAATCAGAGAATTAGGTCTCTAATTTTATTGTTTCCATCACCTTTATGTTTTCAATCCTCTGCCAATTTTAATTAATTTGTTTCCTCTAGGCTCACTGGCTCAAAGTTCTTTGAATAAAGAACGGGAATAGGAACACAAAGAGGAAGCAGATTTTTCCTCCAAGCTCAGCCAGCTTTAACAATTTCAGCTAAAGGAGTCTTTCAGGGCACTGAGTGTTCTCAATATTGTTATGTGCTTGGGTTTATTATCTGGATTCTGTAGTGGATTATGTTTCGTATGGGTATCCTGACGCCTTATCTCAAGCCTTGGATTAACCAAATCTGGGATTTTTTCAGCAAACACAGTAGAGGGAAGCATAAGTGCCAATCTGATAGAAACTGTGCAGAAATCTATCTGAAATCCCATAAATAAGAAAGGACTGTACAACTGTCCTCTGCAGAAGAGTGCTCATTCTTTATGGCATTTTATATAATCCACACCGCCTCAACAGTCTTCACTTCTGCTGTGACCTAGGCTC
This sequence comes from Tichodroma muraria, assembly GCA_013390105.1. Taxonomy (NCBI): domain Eukaryota; kingdom Metazoa; phylum Chordata; class Aves; order Passeriformes; family Sittidae; genus Tichodroma; species Tichodroma muraria. The sequence goes on from WAAG01003360.1 coordinate 60,419, forward strand.
TCTCTCAGGGAACCTCTGACTCCTCTGCCCTCAGGCACAAAAACCTCTTAACTGAACACAAAGGGCACAATCTGAGTGGTCTGGGGACAGAAATGAAAACCTGAGTGCTGCTTTCATTCCAGGGCATAGTTTAGAGAGATTTTCTCATTGCAAGTCCTTATCATGTGCCTTCCCTATAATTCCTCACATGTTCAGAGGCCAAACAAATTATCCTGTAATCCAGTGGGAAAGGATCAAAGCTGCTTTCTGCCTTATTGCATTTGCTTCCAGAAGTCAAGGAGGATACGTGTATGATAAGAGTACAGCGGAAATGATCACGCAGTAACTCCGTACAGCTTTGAAGCAGGATAATCACAGCAGAGCTAAATTAACCTGGATGCCCGATTTCTTTTCCAAGGAGGACTTTTTGAACAGTGGGTAGTAGGAAGCTCCACTTCTCACATGGACCATCAGAGCAGCAGAACAATGCTCTGGGGCAGTGCTGAAAACTCTTTTCTATATTCACAGTTCTGCAGCTCAAGTTTTAAACTGTGCAGGCTGCTTAAGAAAAATTCCCTGATTCACTTTTGTGTGGTGAAAGTTTGGGGGATTTTAATGAAATTGAATTTTGAGATATTGCTAATCAGTGGAGCAAGACTTGTGCAAGGTCTGCCAATATACAATTTTGTTACCAAAAGGATGGCAGAACAATTGCTAACTCTCGGATTCCCTGGCGTAGCTCAATTGAATTGTTAAAATATAGACATATCTAACTATATTTTATACATTTTAGAGTATCACTTGCATATTGTACCATGTCATAGGCAGAAAGTAGAGCCACATTTCTAAATTCATGTTATTTTTAGCTCCTTTGTTACCTGTGTAGGGGTTTAGTCAAAGAAGCAGAAAACATGGAGAGGAAGAACTGTAATGGTCCTGCCTTACAGCTGGGATGCCATTATGATAAATCTTAAACAAACAAGATGAAGTTACTCTCAGCAGCTCAGATCTCTAGCTGTTAAATTTCTCCCTCTTCATAGATCAGAACTTGGGAAAATTCTGGACCATGAAGGATTTAACAATCAAGGCAGGAGGGCCAAGGTAATTCTACAGCCATTTTTACATGCTTCACTCAGTGATAAAACCAGCTTGCTTTATGTTTCTTTCTAGTTCTATAATATGCATTCTCTTTTTGATCCTTTCAGTCTTCAGCTGTGGTAGAAAACAAGAAAACAAGCCCCAGGACATTACGAGGACACACTATGCCACTGTAATGGTGTACTACAATTTTAATTGCAGGCAGTTCTTATTTGGAAGCTTTTCTCCCATCTGGAAAAAGTACTGCAGTAGGGAACAGGCCTGTGGATCTCATAAATTATAGAGCAGTCCTATTCCCAGGTAGCACTGATTGCACAGTCAGGCTTGGCTCCAAGTACTAGGGCAAAGTGGAAATGTAACTTTTTTACACTAGGGATGTGCACCAATGTAAACAAAGGGACAATATGAGCATGCACTACTGAAAATCATAGACGTAAGCATTCAGCCTCTCACCTTTTAATTTGTTAAAAAGATAATTAGCAAAGACAATTATGAGATAAAGGCAATTTATTTTATGGTTAATTGCATGCATTGCCAGTATGAGTAGATATAGAATGGTTCACAAAAGTATTAAAGCCATACATCTCATTAGCTTGTTTCCTGACTATTAAAGGTTTCTTTTCCCACTCAGTAGCCTCAGCTTTGCCAAATGATATCCAATGGAAATTTGTACCCATACTTTGGGCACCATGGCATAGCAGTTACAAAAGGCTGATGTAAATTCTCTAAATATATCTCATTATCCTGCCCGAGATGTCTCCTAAAGCAGTAACACCGTGCATTAACTCAGCCATGCATTGCGATGGCAACATCCTCTATCACTTAACAGGAAAACACAACATAAACAAGATACTTCCTGTAAAGTTTGTGCCATTTTGAAAGTTTGAACTTACTGCAATACCAAAGCAGTGCTGGTAACACCCTAATGTTCAGCTTTGGCTGAACAGTGCTTGTTCAGCAAGGAGGGCTCCTCTGCTTCCCACTCTGCCCCCCACCAAACAGGCTGAGAGGCAGAATGAACTGGGAGGGACACAACTCGACAGATAACCCAAATTAGCTAAAGAAACATTCCATAGCATGGAACATCCATGGTGCTCAGCAACAGAATGGAAAGCAGGGAATTTCAGAGGGGTTGGCCTCAGGAAGTTTCCTCAGGAAACTGACTGGGCTTTGGTCTACCCGTGGGAGGGGGGCAATGATTGCCTTTTCATCTTTTATTTTGTTGCCTTTTTACTCCTTTTCCCACTTATCCTTCACTTATTAAATAGGGGGTTTTGGAGGTTTTTTACCCCCAACATTCCTCACTTGTACTTCTCCTTTCCTCCTCTCCTGAACCACAGGCAGAGTAGAGGAGTAAGGGAGGGAGCAGCTTGGTGGTGCTTGAGTAGCCACCATGGTTAACCCACTACGTTAAACACTGAAAATAAATAATTAATAGGTGACTGATGCAAAGGGCTTAAACAAGTAGATTTGGTATAAATTCCCAGTGTCTAATCACAGAAAAAGACCACAGAAATGTTCCAAGAAGCTATAAGTGAAGAAAACACAAAGCAAGAGTACAACAAGAATTGAAATGACAAATGTGCTCTCTGATGTATTTGGGAGGCAGCTTGTCAGCATGGTGCTAAGATAATAAATAAATAATACTACATTACATTTATGCAGTGCCCTTCAGTGACAGACCAAGGTGCTTTGTCAGGTGAAACACAGCAGAAGCAAAACAGTGCTGGTACATCNCAGCAGAGAGTAAAAAGGAGGTTGGAACCATAGAATATAGCGTGTCCACTCTCATTAGCATTTAACTGCTACAAAATGTGCCCTGGAGTTGGAGTTCAGAGTCCAATATCAGCTCAAGTGGTTTACCGATGCTGTCCATGGTTTTAGACTCTGGAATTCTTGATTCCACTTGAAAAAAAGATTGTATTATTATTATATATTATCTATGTTATAATTCACTTAAGGACTGTATTCGTAACTATTTGTCAGCTAAGACTGGAGGCACAAATGGTGTAAACCAAGCCCTGCATTCACCAAACTCCCTCCAATGACACACGTTGCACTTGTTCAGCTTTCAGACACATAAGATGATTTCATCAATACAGCCCATCTATTAATGCAGCTATTCCAGCAGAATTTTGTAATATAAGGTAGATACAACTCTTCAGGTAGTATAAAATAAGCCAACTGCAAGATGAAAGAAGTCAAGTTGATTTTTGAAAGGATAACAGTCTATAATTCATCTTTTATTGAAGCCCTGGAGCTGTGTGCCATGAGCACGTTGTGGGCTGGCTGCAGAGGGAAGGAAAATTGGAGTGTGCAGGGTCTGGAACTCCAGGTAGGATGGATGAGTCTTTCATTTGGTCAATTTACTCATCTAATACTCATCTATTTTATCTGATCACTCTTGATTAGGGCTGCAGTTTTCTCTTTGACTAGAGAACTCTGATGAATGCAAATGGGGTGAAAAAGTGAATTATAAAGGTCACAAGAAAAAAACAAGAATTTCAATAAATCAAGCCAAATGAGAAGTCACAGCAGCCCAGTAAAGTTCCCACTAATTGGAAAAGCAGAAATGTAAAAAGGGGAGAAAGGCATCCCCAGAGAACTACAGCTGCTGGGAAGCTGACACCCATTAGTGTAAGAGGGGTAGCTGCTAATCCTTAACCACTGCTGAGATGACAGATAGTCCTCTGTTGCTGGTGAAACAAACACATTGGCAGCCTTTTTTCAGCACTTCAAGTCTGTCCTATTGCCTTGGGATTCAAAAAGTGTAGAATTTGTCATTCTGCCAGTCCTATTACATTATCACGTGAATGTTATCACCCAACAATTACAGGGCTGAGCAACTTTGTTTCCTCTGTATTTGATATGTGAGGTACTTCTTCCACTATTTGACATGTAAAGTTTGAAAATTCAAAGCAGCCTAATGTATTAATATAAGTACACAAATCCAAACGTCCCATGCTCTGGTTGGATTCATTCCACCCATATGAGAAATTAAAGCAGTCACTTCCATCTTCCTCCACAAAGTCCAGAGGGCAACTCAGTGCATCGAAGAGATTTGATCTGTGTTTCCAAGTGCTAACATCACACTACAAACAATACTACAATGTAATCTTACACCACAATTACGCTCTTCAGATCAAATATTCACTGGAAAAAACCCCATCAAGTTAATATGCTCCATCAAGTTAATAAAAGAAGTCTGATTAAACATTGATAAAATCTC
>WAAG01003364.1:0-10276 GCA_013390105.1 Tichodroma muraria
GTAAACCAGAGAAGACCTTCTAATCAAGTCCTTGAAGCCCCTGAACTGATCCAGACTTATTATATACTTCCCAAAATTTCTTTAATTTTTACTGAATTGTGTTTCCTGACTTTGACCTTCATTTGCTCTGTTTGTTCAAAACCTAATTTAGCCTGTTTAAGCAATAACAATTGAGGCTCTGGGCAATTTCAGGGGATTAATGACTGATTGAGAGGGTTGATGGCCTGAGGCAATGACTCAGGGCTATTAACTTCATCTACAGAAAATGTATCAGGAAATGTTTTAGACTAAAGTTGTTCTTGGCCGTCTGCAGCTGTGCCTGAATTGAAGAAGGGTCACTCTATGGCAAAAACAATTGCCCATAAAGTCTGAATGGGTTTATTAAAAGATACTATTAAAATTTTGTTTTATAGTAGCTCTAAAAGGCCTGAAATAAAATGGAAATAAGACAGGAAGGCAGAAAAGCTTGTTCTTCAGTGTGCTGTGTAAAAACAAGGTAATGGACAGTTCCTCTCAAGAAACTTTTATTACCTTTCTGAAAAAATAAGAATGTATTGTAGAGCTTCATAAAGCAGGTGATTCCAGTTTCTCCTATAATTTTAAATACTGTGCCATTCAAAAGTATTCCAAAACAGATCTCTAAATCAGAATTTTCTTACAGAAGTATTTGATATCCATGACCTTTTCAAATTATCTTTCCAAGTTCTGAAATATTGGTAGAGAGATATTCAAATACATGAGAATTAGACACATTGATTATGTGTGTATGCAGATCTAATCAAGGTATGTATCATAGGCACTGAGTTTTTTCCTGTTAAACTGCTTGAGATAAAGTTGTATCCTTACTCCAGTTTACAGATGGTAGTCAGATTGTTTGAATGACCTGCCAGAAGTGAAAGAAGTTACCTGCAGAGCATGCAGAATACTCACCCATGGAGCTTTCCAAGTCTTGGCTGGATAAGACCCTGAGCAACTGCTCTAACTTCAGAAGTGGCTCTGCTTTGAACAGGGGCTTGGGTGAGATGTTTTCCAAAAGTATCTTCCAACCTGCACTGTTCCATGATTCTTTGCTTCTATGTATATGTGACAAAGCCAAGACTGGAAATTTAATCCTGTTGGTCCTACAGGACTTTTAACAAAACACTATGTAAATATCATAGTAATCTTCCTTAAATCTCTGACTTCCAGTGAGATATAAGCTACTACAGTTTTTAGCACATTTTGAAATCCTTCCCTTAGGTGCTTTACTTCTTTTGTATAGGCTAAGGAGATGAATGCAAAACTAAAGTTAGTGGTTATGCTGATGTTTTTGCTTCTGCTGGTTTTCACAGTTTATGTTGGCGTCTTAGTTTATTTTCAAAATTTGTCTTCACTGCAGATTGTCTTTTGGGACAAATTCCTGTATTTGATAGTTGCTCATGGGAAAAAAATGTTAAATGACTTTTTCCCAAGTAAATGTTCAAAAGAGCATTTGGAAACATTTGTGTGTGCAAACAGTGAGTTTGCAGTGTAGCAGAGCTCACAAGAGTGCCATTTCAGGGGTGCTGCCATGAGCTGGCCTCTTTGTGTAGAACATGAACCATTTGCACTCCAGCTCCCCAGAGCTCCTTTTCTATTCTTATACTTCATATTGTCATTTCCTACATGTAATATCTTTATTATGCTGTGTTTTGTGTCTGTGAAGCCTTTTACTTTTGATCTGGGATAGGTGTTAAAGCTAAGAAATACTTTCAAAAAGTGGGCATAAGGATTTGATTAAAACTTGAATTGAGCCTGTACATTTTGCTTTGTTTTTCATTTTTTGTTCTTCACTTACCTTTTTTGCTATATTTGAAAAGAGACAAAAATATTAAGGAATAGGTATCTCTCATGAAAGAGCCATAAATACCTATGCCAAAGAGTTTTATGCCTAGGTTTTTAACTAGTGTTGCATCCAGAAAACTTGTGTGAATACTAACACTAGGTCACTAACCTGTTTACTGCTTGTCCAAATCAAAGGATCAGCGGACAGCTTTTGCCAGGTGTTAAAGAAATATAGAAGTGACAGTTATGCGTCTTTCCTCCCTTGCTAATACATACTTAAACAAATGGAGAAATGTATTACATCAGTAATTTGAGTTTTCTACTCTTCAAATTTGAAGCTTTTCTGAATTTTCATTCTTTCAGGCTTTGAAATGCACCATCAACATTTTTTGTCTCATTTTTCTTTACCTTATTGAATAAGAGAAGACTGTATATTGAACATCAAGCTATGGAAATAGTTGTCTCCTGACAGCACAAACTTAATTGAAAGAATTATGGATGTTTTTCCTCATGTTATTTTGAGAGTCTTAAAACTTCTTAATGATATATATGAACAGCAAACAACAGTGAGCTGGTCCACATAACATCTGGATATTTTTTAGAACTAAATCACTACATTGAGTTAAAAAAGTGGATACAGAAATCTCTGAGAAGCGATACAAGGTTGGTGGATTAATCTTTCTTTCTGACTCAAAAATGCTTTGGGGGGCCTGTTTAAGCAGGGAAGCACTTACTGGACTTTTAGTGTATCTTCAGTATTTAGCAGCTCAGCCTAATCTGAACGATTATGCAGTGGAGGATGGAGGGCCATTCAGTGATTGTGGTCTCTTTCATTTCTTTGTTGGTTTGTAGCAATGTGTGTCACACCAAGCTGTAAGATATATTTCTATATGGGATTTACTGAAGAACTGACAAATTGCATATATTTACAGATTGGAACGCTACTTTGTGTCATCTCTACAAACACCACCTGCATGTATTTTAGTGTCAGTGGAACTGACACTGCCAGTGTTCAGTGAGGAACACAAAGAGAGCTGATAGTATTTAACTAAATTTTACCATAATCAACAAATGGGGATTTTACAGTACCAGTGCCTTTGTGTCTGATACACCTGATCATTCTGCTTTCTGTTCTGATATTCTTTATCCAAATCTTCTGGAGTCGTACTTTGTTTTCTTATCAGCTTGGTAACTTTGTGTTTTATTCTACAGGTCCTTCTGTGAGCACACCAGGACTGGAAGTCCTGGCCCTGCTGAGGTATGGAATGGTATCTGGGTTTTTCAAGGGTCATGCTTGGTTTCATTGTGCAAATGTTGAATGAAGGTATATGTATTTCTCTTGAGAGACATTGTTTTCTAGTTTCACTGGTTCTCTGACTACTCTCATGAGAATCTCAGGCTATGTTGTCATTGAATCTGCATAACAGCACATAATAATGAATTTTGACTGTATTGCTTGAAAATTTTCTTTTTCTGGTTTCTTTATGCCAGGTGATGGCAGTAAAGGACCTTTGCTCTTTCAGCATTTGTTATGAAGTACAGAAAACATTGAGACTCCTAGCCTGCCTCCAAGGGAGACGACTCACTTCTTTTATTCCTGTTGCTTCCTTGAAGCTTGTTATGACATGCATCACAAGATGGAAAAAACAGCATGGCTTAGATTGTAGGCTTCCTGGGTTTTTTGTCCTCCTTAATAAATACTAAATGCTGCATCTGTTTTTCACTTTCCTTTCTCCCTATTAGCCTTCTCATACTGTACATTCTAGTGTATCTTTTCAATGTATTCCATACAGTGCAAGCTGTAGTGTTTGGTTTTGGGCTGAAGATATTTAAAACTATCCCCAGAAGTTTAGCATGGATTCCATGTTAAAGGAAAGAGAGTGTCCCAATGAAGCTGTTTATCTGGGATTTGTCACTCAGGCAGATGGTAACATAAAAATGTTGTGTCAAAAAAATTTTCAAAATGAAAAATTTCAAAATGCAGTGAGTCTGGAGTCTACCTGCTGGAAATGGAACAAGTCAGCCATTCAGAACTAATGTTTTATTTTTGGTCTAAGTGAAGGGAGAGGGAAAAAAGGGCTGGACCAGAAAACACAAATTAATTCATGTTGGCCTAGAAACTTCCTTTCTAAAGTTTGTACTTAGTAAGCATAGGACAGGATAAAAATGTGACTAGCTTGCAACTTCTCAAACAAGCCACAGCAATGACTGTTGATAAAGAATGTACTTTGCCAGTGGTTTTGATTAATGGTCTCATGCCATCAGTGGGGGGAGTGAGCTAAATGTTTTTCTTAGAGCAAAAAACCCATTTCAAACTGGATGTAGCATAGGATCATAAGTGCTGTAATGAGAAAAGTTTCATGTTTTAATTCAGATGGAGAATGAATTGTCGGACTTCATCTAATGAACTCTGGTCACAACGGAGTAAGGCTACTCTTGTTCTTGTTTTTCTTCGGAAGAGACATTTCATAAAGTTGCTGTGTAGCCACTAGGCACTGAACTAGCCCATTGTCTCTCCTTTTTCATATTCAGCTGATGGTATTACCTATGCTTATAGTAGAAGGTCAAATGGGAAGCAGCTATCTTCCTATGCTTGCATTTGGTTGTGTTAGATCTCATTCAGCTTGTACTGTTTTTCAGGTTGTCTTTTTTTATAATTTTTTTCTGAGCATATTCCTGCTTTTCTTTGTATCCTTGTCAACTCTGTGCCACTAGTCAAACTCATTAGTACATATCTACTCCTCTAGCCAAGGCCATGAGTGGAAATATTAAATAAGACTTCCCTAAACCAACCTACTAGGAACTCCAGTAGCAACATTTTTCTAAGCTGAAAATTTGCATTTTGACTTGGCTGATTGATGTGACTGATATAGCCACCTCGACCTTGTGCAGTGGAAAGGGTTAATATATATGTCACAGAACTTTAAAAGAATTATTGAAAAAAATGAAAATCTGTTCTTTAACAAGAGATTAATTACTGATGCACACTGTCAGGGGGCAGCAGGTGCTGTCTGCTCCCTAGGGGGTGGGAAGCTGAATGTGACAGTGTAGCCAGCCGAGGACCTGGATCAAGCAAGCAGGGCAGACCGGAGCTCATGACAGGCTTAAACAACAGCTGAGACTTCCTGCTGGGTTTGTGGTGATAAGGCAAACAGGAGGTCGGGCTGGGAAGTCAGTCCACAGGTCAGCGTCGGGACGCGTGGGTTGTATGGTAGAGCCGCGAGCTGGTGCTCCTCTGTGGCTGCCACCCAGGGCTGAGATGAAGTGGGCTCTGGGGCCTGTAATGTGGGAGCTGACGCCAGGAAAAAAATTGACCGGGGCCATCCATTAAGACATCGAAGTGTCAGGTTTCTGGTGTACGTTTGGTTGCTGAGGTTGGACTTGATGATCCTGAAAATGTTTTTCCACCTTACTGATTCTATGATTTCATGATCCTAATTGAAGGTGTGAAAAGAAACATGTTTGCATAATGTTTGTCTGTCTGTGGAAAAGTTTCTTAGGTAAAATACTTATAGATGAGGAGAGTGTCTGAGGCTATAACTTTACATGGTGCAAGGTAATTCTTCCTGGTGCAGTCTTTTAATCCCTATATCTTTCCAGAGTGAGGAAAGGGAGAAATAAGGAATTACAAACTGATTTCTTGTTCTGTGTACGTTAAAGGCTGAAGGGATCTGTTTACATCTGTTTTTTAATTTGCAGTATAAGATTTCCTCAGCAGCTAAATGCCCAGGCTGTGTGTACACTTTCACAAATAAGTTAGGCACGGCCAGGAATGCTTCTGAGCACTGATACCAAGTAATTGACATGGAGTAGCCTGCACTGCTACTTTTAAACTTTCTTAGAAACTTGAGGCTACCAGCCACTAGAAAACTGCAGATTTTATAATGGTCCCCATCCTGTGCTAGTGTCTGAACTGTGTCCAGACCAGGAATAATTTTGAAGATTTCTGGCTAATGCTAGGACTGCCTTTAACATTTTAGAAGGTGAGTGGTTTGGGCTGATTTATTTTACAGGTATATACAGGCATTTAGTACCTTTCAGCTTTTGAAGGTCATGAACAAGACAGTTACATGTAAACAGAGGAAGAATATTAGCTAGGCAGGAAACTCGTGAGTACTTGGAATGTCAGCTAAATGCTTGGGAAAATATTTAGTTTCTTCACCTAAAATTTTCAAAGCATAATGTTCTGATGTGGGTACACATCAGATCATTATGCTTTGAAATATCAAAAAAATCCTTTTCACATCACCTTTTATCACTATTAGTGATAAAAGGTGATGTGAAAAGGATGCTGTACTTCTGAAGTGGCAATTTCACCTGCAGACAGACTCTTCTCCAGTTTGTTGTTGCAAAAATGCCCATTAAATAACTGCTTAATTAATATGTTTTTGCTTTTTCAGTGTTGGTTAAAGCCTCCTGGTATTGAAGAACTGTGTATAGAATTGTACAGATTATGGATTTGACTGAGTGGTGTAGATCTTCAATTGCAGATATCAACATGAAGCTGGTGATCATTTTCTATTCAGCCTGTAATAATATAGGAAGACAAGTCAAATACTGTACTTTGGAAATGTCTGCTTTGAAGTCAGTGAGATGCAAGATCTTCAGATGCAGGAAGTTAATTGTTTTGGATTAATAGAAGAAAGGAAGAGCCTGGAAAGCAGGCTATCACAAAAGTTCAAGCTTGAATATTTTTATAGTGCCAGCTGACCTGACACTTTTCTTTGACTGAAAAGATGATTGGTCAGTCAAAAGAAACTGCAAATGATTCATACGTATAGATTTCAACAAAGCATTTGACATTGTGACACTTGCAAGCAGTAGTTAGATTAAGATTGGAAACTGTTAAGATGAGTGATAAAACATGGAAGTTATGTATGGAACAGATTAAGCAGGAAGTGCTATACTTACTGGGAAATTATTAAAATAAAAGGGGCTTTTAAGTCACATTCCTCTGAGCTTGGGGTTGGCACAGATAATATTTAATAATTTCATGAGTGATTTAATGATTTCATAAGGCACAAAAAGTACACTTTTTAAATGTATTGCTCAATGTATACTTGCAATATGCTGATCCTCAAGGAAGTGTGGAGAGCAGAAGGAAAAGAAGCTGGACAGTGAACAAAAGGATCTAAATGATGATGTAATTAAACAGTAAATCTAATGGTACAAGGGGCAAGACCAACACTTAAAGATTAACAGTTAGGATTAGTATTAGGACTATCAGTTCTTATTCATGTCCAGGATAGATGGACTCTAACTGAAATGAGTAAAAAGAAGCATCAATAGTCTTATGGAAAAATAAGATTTGTCTCAATGGGAAAATTAAAAAAGCTTTTTAACTTGGCAAAATAATGACTGAGAAGTATGATAATAGTCACTGAGTTTTTTAGAATGGTAAACATCATAGGTATCAGCAAAGACAATTTTTGGGTAATGAATAGTCTTGACAGTGGAAGAAATAAGTACAAAAGCTGAATAAATGTATTTAGACAAAATATAACTAATCTTACAGCAAGAGTAGTAGGTTTTATGACATACTGACTAACATTCTGGCATCCGAAGGTTTTTATAACACATTTTTCTTAACTTGTTTGAAAATGAACCAGTATACCATGAAGGAGAAACAGAATACAGTGTTCTCAAAATTAGAGATACAGTCTCATTTATACATAACAATGTTACAGAAGTATTTGGGAGAGAAAGCAAAACATTTGAATAATTCCTTTCCTTTTTTTATTGAATATTACTAAATAATTAAGTTAGATACAGCTACTCTGCAGAAGATGACCTTTCCTTCACATTTGTTTCATTTATTTTTTTCAGAACGACTGTGTAGGCAAAAATGCCAACCACTGTTGTACTTCAAACTTTGTCTGTGGGCAGAAATGAGACACACCTCACATAAGCCCAGGAATTTACTCCTAACCTAATTTAAATCTTAATAGTCTAATCCTAGAACCATTACTGGTCCAAATGCAATTATTACAGGTATGCAGAAAAGTATAATAATAACAACAACAACAATAATAATAGTAATTCTGCAAAAAAAGAGTTAAAATTCACAAGCTTATAAGCTCCCTGACCCTTCTGGGACATAACTCCAGTGGTTTCATTCTGGTGTTGGTGAAGGTGCTATAGGGGTTCCTCAGCTTCTTGTAGGAGTAATATATTCATTGTGTTGGATACAACTTCTTTTTTATTTCCTATACCCCCTTTCATTCAGTTGTTGGCCCACTTTTCTTTTAGTGAACGTTGGTGAGTTTATAGCTGCAGGATTTCTGTTCCAAATCTGTGCCCCATCTTTTATTTTCTCATGCCTGTACTCCTCTCTGCTTCACCATGTTTCTTCACTGAACAGGCCTCTGCTGTTGCACCAGGCCTGTGTTTTTCTGTATTATAATGTTTTATCCATAAATGTCTCATTCTAGATGGAATTCCTTGTTATTTCTATCTGTATAAAACTATGATTGTACTGTAGAAGATAACACAGATAAAAAATTAGCCCTAGAATGTGATCATTTAGGAAAAAATGCTGTTAGTGCTTATAACATAAAAAGAGGTTGCAGGCAGGTTAAGAAAAGGTTAAATAGATAAAGTTGGACAAGGGTCAGTCCTGATGCCTTACAAATTCAGTATGCGATGTACAGTTTGTTTTTACAGGGCAAGAGAGTTACCCACCCCATCTTTATCCTGAACATGGGAGTTCATATTATAACAAGGTCTTTACACAGCAGTTATTAACTTAGGAACCAGGGGATGGGGGAGGCAGGCATGAACTTTGTTGCTGTAGGGAAGCAGTATGCTGATTTTCCATCACTTATGTCACTTGAACAATACAATCCCTAGGCCCCGTGGACCCCTTTATGAGACCTATTTTGTTTCAATCTGTCCTTGCTATCCTACTGAGATTGTTTTGACCTGTCAAACTGAGCAGCACACTTAGGCAAGATCCTTTTATTGCATGTATTCTGAATTTGACTTCTGTTCTGCAGGGAAAGAAGTGCAACTGCCAACAGCCATTTTATTTGTCACCTTTAACAACCATCAGGAAAATGGAACTGTATCTGTATATGACTGTGTATGATGAGCTAGAAGGTACTTAGTCACCCTTAAGCTATCCATTGCTAAGTCCACCCAGAGCAAAATTGTACTGTTCCTCTAAATGACAGTGACATCTAATGCAATAACTCAGAATGTATTAACTAACTAAATGCATGCCATTTATTTTCTGTTTTAATTTGGCTTTAGATAAGGAGCAATCAAAGCCAAAGTGAAACATCATAAATGCAGTAGAACACGTTTGGAAACCCTTCAGAGCTTCATGATCCATTTGTATCTGCTGGTATCTTGCTAGTTCTTCTGAGTATTCATGGAAAAAAATGTGTAATAGAGATATAGTAGCCTCCTGAAGAGTAGATACCTGCAATGGTACACTGAAACCGCTGTGTCTGACAAGTTCATCTCTGCAGTATGGCAAATTCCCTCAGAAGTTTAGGATAACCCTCATCAGAGTACCAGTGGTCAGATTACTATAACATGAATAATTATAGACTGTCATACTACTTTATCTTCCTGCTCACCAAGATATTTAATTGTCTGTGTCAGCTATTAAATTCAAAGAATGAAATTTTTGCATTCTGTGAACAGTTTACAGAGGCATTTTATTAAATCCCTAGTTAAAATTTTTTTCAGTTCTGTGTCAAACCCCAAAGAAGGGAAATGCTAACAATATGGTAGGGAACTTTTTTGGACTGTAATATTTTCTTTAAGACGCTTACTTTTTCTATGTCAGGAGTCACTGTATTTTGATCCAAGGCATTGCTATACAGCCCTTGTTTCAGCCATGTATATATTAAATAAAAATGAAAACGGCTTGAGCCACCTGTCCTGAATTGCAAGACTGTCTTGGAGGTTTGATTCCCAATAACTCTTATAAATTTTCTATTAGAAGTCCCAGAGTCTGATTTAATTGCTAATTGCTGTACTCACAGTCAGTTGGGTAGCAGCACATAAATCTTACTGCTTTTTGGCTCTTCACTGAACTTATTGTACTGTAATAACAGCAGGTCTGATAAATACTTACAATCAAACTAGACAAAGCAGAGACAATAGTGAGCAAAAGAAGCATAACACCAGAAATATAGTATTTAATACCAAAATATTGGTATCTGGGGAGTAACAGATACCTTTCTAATGTTAACAAGTTTAGAGGGCATGTTGAATAAGAGAAATTAAATAAGAAGAAGAGGTAACAGAAGGGGTAACAGAAGCAGTGAAGCTTTGAGAAAAGAAAACTGAAGTGAGAAATGCCAGGCTACAGATGTGACCATCTCCACAGAGAAATTTCTCAGACTATATGAATGTCCAGGATTTTATTGTTTCTCTTTCTCTTGTTTCTCTGTACAGCCTTCTTCCAAAATTACCCATTTGGGTGAGAGAAAAACACTTAAGCATCACAACAGCAGTAGGA
>WAAG01003375.1:2518-24972 GCA_013390105.1 Tichodroma muraria
AAGTAGTGTACACCTGTAAGTGCACTGTTGATCCCAGAAAAATGAATCCAAATAAGACTTCCTATCCAGACATCATGCGGGCAGTTTTAAGACTATCCATGCCCAGTTTCACAGTCTCAAGAACAGGCAGGGTATACATTACATAAAATTTAAGAGTGATCTATCTGCTGATCTAAATCCTGAGGAGCCTTTCAAGAGAAAACTTGTCAGTGCATACCCATGTGCTGAGTTACCACCATGCATTTAACAGTGATGAAATAGCCTATTCTGGCATATGTTACCCATGAAATGCTTGTAATTAACTCAAAGAAAAAATTCACTTAACTTTAAAGCACCAAAACCAGAATAACTCTTTCAGCTGTGAATGAACTGCAAGATTTCTCTTTTCAGGGGTGTCATGTGATATGGTATGGCATGGCTGTCATCAAAGAGGCTGATGACAAGGAGAGCTTGCTCAGTGTCTGTTGATGTGTGTGGTGGAGGTCACCGCAGCCAGGAAAGTTACCTGGGTTTCTGAAGGGAAAACATCCCATCAGTTAAAGCAGGTGGCATTCGTTAGCTTGGTTCACTTAGCATCAGTTCAGTGTTCCTGCACTCCACTTAAGACAAATGTTCTTCACCAAAATACAGTTGCCTTAATGTGTTAAGACTGGTGGCTTTCCCACACAGTGTGAAACACTTTCACTAATGCAGGCAGCTGCAATTCCAGTATCCTCAGCACCACATGAAATAATACCATTAGCTGACTCCATATGCCACACTTCCACTAAAGTTCCATCAGGACAGCAGAGTTCTGCTTCCCTTCAGTTCAGCAGGAACCTTCTCAATGACTTCAAATGTCACAAGGGCTAAGCTGCCCTTCAGCAGGAAGCCAACACAACAACAGTAAAAATAATAAAACATTAATCACTTGAATCCACAGAGGTTGCAAGAAAATATTACACATTCATCAGTAAAGCTTTCTATAAGTCTGTGTAGAGAAAGAGACACAAAACACAGTTATTTCAGATAGGAATATGAGTAGAAAATTTGCACAGAAAATGCTTTGGAAATAATTGAAACAAAAGAAATACTGGTCATAAACACTGAAAAAATTATTTTTAATGAGCCATAACTAGCAAAACCAGTATATTTCACTCAAGGAAAAGGGAGAAGTCAAAGAAGCTTCACTGCCCGTATTACTTGCTAAAGGAAACGACACTGACGACAGATGCTGTCTTCCCTTTAAATGAGTATTTTGGGAGGAGGGGTGATAAGAGGATTTTTTGAGTTCCCATTGTTTTTGAGTATCTTACATCTTTTGAATTTTAAGAATTTGCCTCAACCTTTACATTAAGAAGTGACAGTTCCATATCTGTTCACAAATTTCCAGCCTCACAATTCTGAGTCAGCTGTCCTTAGACATGTGATTTGGTTTGCACAAATATTCCACATATATATCCCCCATCTCACAACAATCATGCACACTTGAAACGTTACATAGGTTATTAACTGTATGGAAACCAGGAGAGAGCTTTAAGCCAGCTCTCACTCATTTGTGAGCCTGATTTGCAACATAAGGTGGTGGTAGTGTCTGACAACGTTGCCACACTGAAATCTCAGCCCTCTAGATATGACTTTATTCTCTGCAGGGAGAATAAAGAGAGTATAAGAGTATAAGAGTATAAGAGATGTATAAGGGAGTATAAGAGATGGAAAACTGCCATGAACACTTTAGTATTTCATCCTTAGGAAAAGACTTCTCAAATTTTACTTTATAAGGCTTTCTCTTGCCTCAGGTAAATGACCTAATTCATTTCCAGGGAGGAAGTGTATTTTTAAACCTTGCCTAGTGATGCTGCACAGTTTGGTAGGGTGTGCTCAGTAGAATGGTTATTTGTCCTAAAACAAAAAAAATAACCAGTGGTGCTGTTGAGGTGATGACGGACACTACTCACTTATGTCTGCACTCAGAGCAACAGGGAAACCCCCAGCAGTTCAGAAAGAAGAAGTCTCCCTCTCTGCTCACATGTTTACTGGATGACTTGTTTGGTACACCCGTTTAATCCACTGGGTTCTGCCAAGGCCTCCAAACTATAGGTAACTGCTCAAACCAGCTCATCTGCACTTGAAAACAAACCACGTCCACTTTTTCAGCATCACCAATTCCAGCAGTACAAATGTGAGCAACCCAAGAGTTATGTGCACACAGCACAGAATGAACCCTTATATCAGGTATGTGAGGAAATGAAACAACTCTTCAAGCTCTGCTACAATTCAAAGAAAAATATGCTCAGACCATCAGAGATGGCAAAAGCTGTACCAGGGACTAGTTAGCGCAAGGGCTTAGATTTAAAAGGCTTGAATTTTCTTAAAATAATGATCAATCAGATCTCCAGCAAAGACAAGAACACCAAAGGTCTGTTTACTGTTTCTTTGTCTGCTACAGTCTCATAAAGACCTCATACTGTAATCTTTGACTTGCTATGTCAGAGAAAATCCCGCAGACACAGAAATAAGAGACAATCGTACGCCGACCCCTTCTATTAGCACTGTGCCTCACCCACTTGGTTATTCACACACGCAGCAGTGAGAACTACACCGCCCATCTCGCCTGGCTCCTACATTAACTTTTGTAATGGCAAACTGCAGTACCCCTCAGCTACAATAAATCCAGGCAGTTTTTCTTTTCAAGGCAGGTACCTCAAAAATTGCAAGCCACAGATGTTATGCAGACAAGGAAAAAAAAATTACTTTTGATTTAGCTTACGCTGATGTCATTCTAAAGACTTCACTTTTAGTTACTGGGCATTTGCACCATTATGAGAGCAGAATCTATCTCCCAAGGACAGGTTTTGTTGTAGTAAACTGGTTTTACTCCAGGAATCTGGTCTATAAAGTCCTTCCCTTGGTATATTTACATGGCTTTAAGCAAGTCGGAACATCTTTCAGAGAAGTGAATTGCAGCCAGCAAAAACACAGCCCTAAGCTGATGCAGAAGTGGGTAGGATTTTAAAACTTTCTGCAGCAGTTAGTGGTTAGGCACATAAAAGCACCCCACCCTCCTGCCCCAGGCAAGAGAAAATACGCAGACAGTGCAGAGTGTACTTCATGCATCAGGATACATCACTTGGTTTTAAACAAGATCAACAGATTTCAGAAAAATGAGAGAAGGGGGTAATACATATGTGCCTTAAGACCTAGTATGTTGACTAACATCCCAGATACTCAGTGGCAATGTTTAGGGGGAAAAGGCCTGGTAGTTGTGCCCAGCAATCTGTTAAATGGAAGTTTTGTGATGCTCCTGACACATCGGAATAGAAGAACCCATAAAGCTCAAACTAGAGTTTCTAAACTCAAAGCCAGTATCCTTTACTATTACTTTCCATTTTGGCTTTGCTACTACAGATGATGCCCATAGGGGAATTAAAACATGTCCTAATTAAAACATGTCCTTGTCCTGAGAATGCTGATGTGTCAGCCTCAGTGCTCTTCTGGTACCACAAGACTATTGAGAGGGTACATGGATAATATCTTTCAACTGTGCAGCCAAACTGGTGTACACTTGGAAGAAAAAATAATCCGATCACTGACATGTCAACACAGAAATACCAAAGAAAATAAAACAAAGGAGCGTATTTTCCTTTTGGTTCTTTGGGGAAACTAATTTCTCTGAAGGGAAGTGGTGTGTTCAGCAAATAGAGAGCGATAATTTTATTACCCAGTGCACAATTTCCTACACTTTTTTTCATTTATTTTGCTTACCCCAAACTATTCTGATCACAAGAGGAATCACAGAAATCAAACAATAGCATTATAGTGCTTAATAAACACAGTATTGCAATGAACATGCTACTGTGTGCACATACTGGTGAGCTTAACTGAACAGCACGAGAAACACTGCAGTGTGCCATAAACATGCCAGTATCAATGACACATGGATAATCTGTTTTCCTCAAAGGAAACAGATGAGCAGTTTTTGAGAGGAAGGTTTCAGTCTGACTCTGGTTTGCCATCATTAAATTGAAGATAACATAATATCCATCACTACTGTGTTTCTGCAATAAAAATACTGGATAGTCCCTGGATAGTGCCTGATGACAGTTCCCAGCTCTGTCAGGAGCTTCCAGCCAAGTGTTGGGAGAGTCATGTTTTTGCAATACTGTGTAAACACCAGGTAAATTCATAGGTAAATGGAGTAAACAGAGCTAAACAATACCAACCTGAACAGGACCTTTTCCTAGAGTCATTACCCATCAGTGAATTCTGATGACAGTATTTCCTTTCCTCTGCTCTAGATGTAGCACACTAAACTCATGCACCCAACACGTGGCACCATCGTTCTATATTCCCAGTCCCAAACAATCCGTAATCTCACTTGGGGTGGGGCATATGGGCGTTGGTCTAATTAAGTGCAATGATAATGCACAGGATGACTTCTTCATGTGTTATGTTCCTGTAAAATCTTACTGGAATCTCACTTGGCAAATGATCTAAAATCTCAAACTTTCTGTTGTTCTTGTGCAACTCATCTGTTAACATGTCTGTACAACAGAGCGTGAGTAATTTAAAGTAGGGACCATCCTTGAGATTGAAGGAAATACCCTGTGAACCTGGAGAAATGCCATCACAAAGCTCCAGAGTATCTGAGATCCAACCCTCTTGAAAAATTTGCAGCAAAAGTTCTATTGTACTTTTGCTGCTGCACTCAGGAATCCATTTTTAACATATTTAAAAATTAAAATATTTGTGACGTTAAATTAGCTGAAGGTTTACAAAAACAAACTCAAAACACAAAAAAGGGGCAGATTTAAAAAAATGCATCCAAACTGTCTCAACACTTGGAGTATTGTTCAACAGGTCTTTTTTTGGTAGATGGTTACAAAAGATAGTAGAACACACAATGTAAATTCCCGGAGTTGCTATTTGCTATTGATTTCTAAATCAATTTCATCCACAGATAAAATCTTACACAAGGTGTAACCTAAAGGCCTCAAGTTCTCAGATTTCCCAACGCAACTTGTTGTAGATAGGCTTTGAATCCTTTGATACCTTTTACTGTAGCAGAGTAAAAGGTTGCTATCATTCTTGTCAAATCCTCTTTGAGGTGTGTGAATCTATGAAAACTCATGGTCAAAACTCAAGCAACTGCTAACATGCTGTCACATCTACAACACTCAGTGCTTACTCACCTCTCAGCTCAAGACTGCCTCTGGTCTAAACAGAGATGGGAGTTACACGAGGTGAAGAGAAAATACAGCATCCTCATCTGTAGCTGTGAGGAGGAACCAGGCAGGAAATTAATGCACTTCTGACACACAAGGTAAGAGCATGATCCAGCGAGAGCATGTGGGTGCCTGTACCCCACGTGCAGCTCTCAGCACAGCTGCGTCAGGCATCAATGCACAGCTCAGGGCTATTCAGCTGTGGGCAGTGCTGGAGGAACCATTGGGACATCATCCCCAAGGGCTGGCAGCTGTCGTTGTTACAGCTTCCACAGCTCATTTTTGTTGGTCCTGACAGTCATAGTTGAAAAACATTTCGTACAAATCAGTTTTGCGAAAAGTAAATCCACACGGAGAAGCCAGGTGTGCAGCTAACAGAGACAGGAAGATCACTCTTGCTTCAGCAGCACCTTTGAGCGTCAGGGAACTTTCTAATCCTGAACTGCACAGTGCAGCCACAGCTGGGATTGCTCTTGTCACAGTCACAATCTCCCCGTTTTTCCAGTCAAATTTCTTCATTTTCTCTTTTCCCAAATTTCCCACAACCATGACAATGCTGCTCAGGTCACACATCTCCCAGTGTGTCCCTCAGTTACACTTTTTTCCCTTATGTGAGGAGACAGTTCCTGGGATAAAGGCTTTTTCAGCTTGAGGTGGAGAGTTGTGGTTCCTTTGGCTGTGACAAAAGGGCCTACGGTGCTATTCATGGTGGGGAGCGCTCCATGCTGAGGCAGAACCCCCCTCCCTGGCACAGGGACGCTTGCAGGGACACTTGTCTTATCGTCTTCAGCCAGGGAAGGTTTAGGTTGGTCACTAGGAAAAATTTCTTCATAGAAATGGTGATTGGAATAGGAACAGACTGCCCAGGGAGGTCCTGGAGTCACCACCCCTGCAAGTGTTTAAGACTGAACGTGGCACTTGGTGCCACGGTCTAGTTGATATGGTGGTGTTGGGTCATAGGTTAGATTAGATGATCTTAAAGAACTTTTCAGCCTAAGTGAGTCTGTGATTCTGTGAGCTGGCACCCGGCCTTCGCCAGGCGCCAGCTCACAGAATCACAAAATCACGGGGAGGCGGGCCCACGCTGGTCTAAGGGACACAGCACCGCCTGGCATGCCCAGATGCAACAGGAAAGTCTACGAGGTCCCCGGGAATGCCTCGCGTTTCCTGTTCACACAAGAAGGACCGGGATCGGGACCGGGATCGGGACCGGGATCGGGACCGGGATCGGGACCGGGATCGGGACCGGGATCGGGACCGGGATAGGGATCGGGATCGGGATCGGAACCTCCCTCAGGCCCCGCCCCTCAGCCCCTCAGCCCCCCAGCGCCTCGCCCTGCGCGCAGGCGCGAACAGCTCGCGCCGCCCGGGCACGCGCGGCGCGCAGGCGCGGGGCCGCCCCGCCCCGGCAGCGGGAGGTTGAAGCGTCTGAGGGAGCGAGGCACCGAGGGGCGATTCCTCCGGGTTCTTTCCTCCTTCGTCCGGGCCCTGCGGGGTTTGTGCTCCCCGAGGGGCTTCCCTTCGCTCCTCAGCCCTGCGGGTCGGTGCCGTTGCTGCGTTTTTGGGGTGCAGCACCTCAGAACGAGCTCCACGGGTCTGTGGCCCTGCTTAGGGCTCCCCAGCCTTCGTCCCGCTTCTCTGCGGGTGGACAACTAGCAAGGCAAAAGCTGTATTGAATGTTAATAGAGCCTTTTGTCGTTGAGACAGTAAAAGGAGTGAGTGCCTTTACATAGCGTAGCTATAAGCAGGAAAACTCAGGACATAGTTACAGACGTACCCAAAGTGCAAAAGTCAAGTAAGTACTGAAAAACAAAACTGTCTTTTTCCCTTCTAATTCAGATTCTCTTTACTTGCTGGACAGAATTTTTTTGTGTGGTGAACAGCATTACTGCTTGAAAATACCAAGGATTCTTAGCCTAAGATACAGGAAAAGGATTTTAAGAGTGCAGGAGATCTGTGTGAATGTGCTGCCAAGTAAGGGCATTAGCAAACCAGTGGAAAAAGTATTTGTTATGGTCATTTGAAAACGAATTTGCATTAAAAGTAAAAGTGAAGTAAAAAAGTAAGTGAAGTATTAAAAGTAAAGTCAGTGACTCATAGGATTGTGTGGATTTTTTAAAGCCACCTCTTAGGCTTGAAATTATTTTGCTCCTTGGAAAGACTTATTACATATTTGTGATGCACAGTACGCGTAAGA
The DNA here is from genome assembly GCA_013390105.1 of Tichodroma muraria. Taxonomy (NCBI): domain Eukaryota; kingdom Metazoa; phylum Chordata; class Aves; order Passeriformes; family Sittidae; genus Tichodroma; species Tichodroma muraria. The sequence goes on from WAAG01003375.1 coordinate 9,920, forward strand.
ATGATGTAGCTTTTTCTAGGCTCTTGCTTACAACAAGAAGTAACAGTATTAAAATTCCATCATATTTAATGGATGCTGTGAGCTTCCTGTTTAATTGATAGATTGCTAAAATACCCAATTAACTCGACTCTACTAAGGTCTGGGTATTTTTAATAGAGTACCATATGTTCAGTTTTGAACAGCTGGGGGAATGTTGACTTCTGAGATAAATGAGGACCTCGATCCTTTGGTATCAAGCCAGGAAGACCAGGGTTGCTGGGCTATTAAGGCTTTGGCATACCGAAGCTTTGGCAGTTTTCATCTGTGAAGAGGAAGCCCCTCGTGCCAGCCCTGTGTTGCCTACTTTTGGTTTGCAGGATTTTATTCTTGAGAGACTTCTGTTTCAAAACTCCTAATTGCAATTTGCAGGTGAGTGGAGGTGTAGCTGTCGATTTTCCAGCTGCATTCTGGTCATTAGGTGGTTCACAATTGCTAAACGAAGTTAAACATTGCCAAATCCATTTGAAGTTGGTTCACGCTGGGAGGTGTGACTTAACCATTTTAATTAAGGTGCCTTTCTGAGTGAGCTTGGGATGCTTCCTGTTAATAAAAACTTCCACCTGTGTGAGTAATTACTTTTAAAGCAGTATCCCCAGAAGGATCAAATGAGACTGGATTATTTTCTGAGACCTGGATACCCAATTATATTGTTCTATAGAAAAGATTAATTGTTTGTACTTGTGGACGACAAAAATCTTCCTGGCTCCACAGAGATTTGGGAGCGAGGGGAAAAATAATATATAAAATGGATAGTAGAATACTTTATGGCAGTTAGTATTGTCATGCATCCTCTCAAAGAAAAGCTGTTCACAAAGCAAGAGGCTACTTAGCATGTGAAACTGTTGTGTAAGTTATGCAGATGCCTTTTTTTAAACATGCCAATTAGAAAATAAGCCTTAGAATTCCATATTAAAACTTTTTACTCATTTCTGCAGCCACATGAATTATAATCAGGTGACAATGACACCATAACTCATTGTGTCATTTAACAGAGACTGCTATTCATCTCGAGATGGAAGAGTCGGTGCTGGATAAATTGCCATCTTTGTGCAATACTCCAAAGGATTCTGGGGCAGCACCTGCACAGGGGACTAGTTCAGGGAAACAGGTATGAGAACTTACTACTTTTCCAATAATGTGGTTCTTCATAGTAACAAAAATGCTTGTGAAATCATCACGGAGTCAAGAAGTCAGTGAGATGCTGCTTGCTGGAAGGCTAGAGACAGGCACCTTACAGCTCTAGCTACGAGGCTGTGCAGGGAAGGAATGTGCCTCATATACTTTACTCTGAAAGTGCAGATGTTTGCTGTGAATACAAAGTGATGCAGCAGAGTAACCCAAATGCCATATTAATAAATTTAAATACTGTGTAGGGTGTGTGGTGGAGTTTTTGCTTGTTTGTTTTAACCTGTCATCTTCAGTTTTCTCAAATTCTAGTTTTCTGGGTTGCTGTGCATGCAGGATGACTTTCTTTGACTTCTGCCTCCAGGGGAACGAAGTACAATGCTTTCAGTTTGTGTATCCTCCATAGTGCTGAGCTCTGCTTTGGTCTTACCCCAGCATGTGAAATGGTGATACTGTCACACTCAGCATCCAGATCTATGCAGGACAGGCCTGGTTTGAAAGTACTCCATAACTCATCCCTCACTCCCATATTTTAGTGCATTTCTATAAACAAAAATGTTAGACACAGATTATAAATAATAGTTATTTTGAAGAAGAAATCTTTTAGATGCTTGGGAAGTATCTCGAAGCATGAACAGGTCAAAATTATACAGATATTTCTAATATGCTCTAGAATACAGATGTTTTGTACTAGATCTAATACAGATGTATAGGATAGAACAGCAGGAAAAATAACACTTATCTCCATTAAACTAGAGGGGAAATTGATAGAATAAAATGAGCCAATGAAATATGCCAGATTTCTTTTACACAAAGACTAGATGAGTAAGTTTGTCTCAACAGAATACAGGATTTTGTCCAAGAAAATGTGGAGCCACACTTTTCCATATCTTGCAGCTGTGTGTTCACACACACGAAGAAGTTAACTTTGTTCAAGTTTTTGAAGGTTATACAGAGAATTAGGAAGTCTGGCTTTACAATGATAGTTAAATATATTACACATTCTATGTAAATAATAATGATGGGTAAACAGTTGTTGAAGATTTGATAAAAAATTAAGATTATTCTGACCACCTGGCTTTTTTGGGTTTATTTATTTTTTAGCAAATGAGTGCAGCTCTGAGGGAACGATTAAGGAAAACAAGACGTTCATTTAATGCCAATTTTACAGTGGCAAAACGACTCAAAATAGACTCTGAAGGAAAAGACACTGCTGGTGCTGACACAGGGTCCTTGCCAGAGACAAGTACAGACTGTTCCACATTGCAAGATGGTTCTGAAAACCTGGAAGCAAATGGCACTGGACATACATGTTTCAAAAGTCCCTCACAGGAGAGCGATCCCTGTGGATCAGCAGAGAATTCCTGTGTGCTACAGGTTGATCTTGGTCAGCAACAGCCCCTGGAAGAAAAGGTAATGCTGGTGAAACAAGTGCAAGAGAAGGAAGAGCTACTTCGCCGGCTCAAACTGGTGAAGATGTATCGATCCAAGGTGAGGCAATACTTACTCATTGGTTTTTTAGTGTGGTGTTTGTGTATTGTCTCAGTTTAAGGCATTTTATAAGAATATCTGCAGAGTATCAAAACCCCCTTATGTCAGCAGATGATGGCTTTTTTTGTTTGTCCCAATTTCAGAACAACCTGTCTGAGCTGCAGGCTTTGATAGTGAAGTGGAGAAGCAGCACCCAGCTGATGCTGCATGAGCTGCAGTCGGCCTTTTCTGCAGATGGCAAGAAAGTGAGTCTCACTCAGCTCATCGATACTTTTGGGTTAGAAGACCAGCTACTGCACTACAGCAGAACAGAAGAAGATTTTGTAGATGCATAATCTACAGCTGCAGAGCTTTCTTTGCACAGACACAAAAGCAGAAAAGACTGAATAAATGCTGATTGTATCAGAAGTGTTGGTCAGAAAATGGACTTGATGCTTTGGGGTTTGGAGGTTTTCTCCAGAGATACTTGTAAAGCTGTGTACATACATACAGTAGGCACTGTAAAAGGCATTACTTAATGGAAAAAAACCAAACTGGTGATGTTTTGGAGAATCTGGCTTAATGACTTAATAAAAATGGCTTAATAAAAATAAAATTAAGTCATAGTTTAACAAGTAGAAAACAGTCCATTTTTTGATTAGTCTCTGCATGGTTACTTGTATTGAAATAACTCAAATTGTCAATTCTGTTCATGTTCAGATGGGGAAGAGTCCAGTTTATGTAGCTACACCCATTTTACAAATGTTGTCCTGGTGCCAGTCAGCCAATGAAGGCTAATGACAGCATGTTGTGAGTTAAGTGAAGATAATTAATTTTGATGATGTTAATATTCCAGAGCTGAGATAAGATGTTCTCATTAGCTTTAACTCCTGCTGAGGGAAATGTGCTGTAATGCAGTTGCTTTCAGGTACTGGTCCAGACAGTCTCTTCAGGGCTACTGTCTCATAAGCATTCTGCCACAGCCTGAGGTAGTAGAAGGGAAGGCAAGAAAATTCAACTCAACTTTCTGTTCTCCTACTACATCTGAGAGCCAAGGTGTTTTCTCTCTTCAAATAAATAAGAAAAACAAGGCCTTGTTTAATGGGATTGCTTCACCCACACCATAATAAAGCTAAATAAATCTTTATGATTTCATTTATTCTCCAATAAATGCCTTTAAATTTTTTTTAATTTAACTTGAGATTACTTATTTTCTCATCATGGTGATTTCTGGTTTTTATTTTCCCTAAAATTACTGCTTCTCAAGTGTAACAATACATAAATCTTAAATATTTTACAACCTTCTCTGCTAGGAATCTTGTTTTCTTATTGCCTCTTGTTTACAGATGCTATGTCCTGTTTCGTTAATGGAGTCATTTCTTAGCTCAAGAGAAAGAAAATCAAAGATCATACAGAACCTTTTAACCATTGGTAAGGCTCATTAGAGTTCAGCCTGTAACCTACACCTTGCTCTTAAGAATACTGACTCTTGCTGTCCAGAGAGAATTAATGCAGAGCAACCTTTATTGCAAATCACATTTTGAGTACTAAAGCAGTATTTCTCTGCCTTTTTAGGCTTGTGGAAGAAGATAAGTAGTCCCTTCAGCAGGCACCGTCATCTTCCCCCAGGTCCTCAGCACACTTGCACCGATGCTGCTTCTAGGGCAGTTTCAGCAGAAAGAAAAAAGGTCTTGGAATAAGTGAGATGTAATTTGAATCCTTACAAATCCCAGTTAGAGATGGTAAAGCAAAAAAAGATGTACAGGATCACAACTGAACTAGTTTTCTCTTAAAAATCTAGAATTTTAAGCTAAGGCATTAAAGCTATTGTTGCTCTTACAATGAACTGGGTTTAGATGTCATGTGAATTTATGAAAGGAGAAGAATTGACACCATGAAACAGGGAAATAAAAAGCAGGGAGAATGCTCAAGCAGGTAGATGGGGCTCCAGCAATAGTTAACTTTATCACAGGTTCTTTATTTTTCTTAGCTGTTGTGGAGGGAGGTGGCAGGAGAATACATTGCATCTCAATATAAAGGGGTGGGAGATGCCAGTAACTATTTCAGGAGGCCAGATGCTTCCAGACCAGGTTTTCCTGTGATTCTGCCCGTGGCAGCAGCCACAGCTCCTGCTGGCTGTGGTGATTATACCATGATAAGGCACAGCTGCCAGGTCGCACACGTCAGGAAAAAGCATCCCTCCATCTGCTCAGAAACCTGCACCTGTGCCATCACGAGGGTAAATTATGTCAAATCCACAGACATGAATTGTAGCAGGTGCCAACTGATAGATTACCTTTGACAGGTTCTACAACTGCATATTGCAAACACTGGACATACAAATATACCTGTTCTTCTATCAGTCTACAATTTCTTGTATCCTTTGTTTTCTGTAATAAGCTATATGGTTCATATAATAAAACCAGTAGAAATAAATCTAATCAACTGAAAGATAATGGCGGTAAGACCAGGTATAAAAAAACACAAGTCAGACACCTATGCAATCATTCAAATGGAAGTTATTTTTAAAGGAGTTACAGAAGAAACAATTTGTGGAAAGAAAAGTTCAGGGAGAAGAATCATCTGTCAAAACTCTTTTCCTTAGATAAGACTATGGTATTATTCATCTACCTAGACTCTGATTTTTAAATAATATGGAATGTTCTTGGTTTCCAGCTTTCAGCTTCTGACTGAAGAATTGCAATCTGTTTTTCCTGTTCCCTTATAAGGTTCCGTAGATATTTCTGCTTCACAATCTCTTGGTAACGCTGCCTTGTGATCTTTTCAGAAATATCCCGTGTGTCTGCAGAACACAAAGTATTAGTGTTAGTGCTCTTAGGGGATGTGTACTCTATATGGGACCTGTCCTGGGGTTATTCCAAGTTCTGTATAAAATAGGCAAGCATTTTTAAAAAGGCTCACAGTTGGGCTTAAGAGCCTTTATAGTACTGAATAAAGCAATATATTTCAAAAAGCTGGGCATGCTTTCTTTGCTTTCTAGGAAGTACCTTCTGTTATGAAAATCTGTAACTGTTTTCCACTAGCGAAAAGATAAGTTTTCCTAATAGTGAATACTATTCTTAGCTCCACATTACTTCCTCTGTTCTCTTGGAAGGTGGAAAAAAGCCAATTGAACAGCTCTCAGAAAAAGGTGTTTTGTTGCCTAATGAAGTTATTAATGACTGTAATATTTTGACTTGAACAGCTTCAGGAATTCAGTCCATTAGCTTTGGTTACAAGAGCCACAAGAGTCTCCAGGTAACTCTTCAGTAACCATGCTAGGTTTTGGCAGGAAGGACTCTGCTCATTGTGCATGTACAGTAACAGACGGGCATTCCTCGTCCCTCAGCTGATGGTGGAGAACAGCGCTGTCCATGCAGTTATTTTCTGAACGTTCTTTGCTTAAAGTGCCTTAAAGTGCATCACTGGACTCACCAGCTGCCCGGAAGATGTGCATCCTTTCTGACACAGAGATAAGCATTTCCTTCAGCTGCAGGCTGAGCTCGTAGTTTGCTTGCTCTTTCAGACGGATGCACTTCTTCAGCTCTCTGACTTTTTTCTGATGGTTCTTCACATTCTTCGCGTGCAACTGTCCATTTTGAGATGAATAAAGCAAATATATGAGGTCATACAAAAACTGTTCAGACAAACTTATGATGAAAAGCTGTAATTTTAAGCATTGTGTTGTAGCTTGATAAACTTTCATGTATGTTGATTTGACTAGTAGCACATTGTATGCTTTACTTTGTAAAGTGTCTTTCACACATAGTATCTCAGTATGTTTATGGAGTTCTAATTTAAGGAGCCGCCAAGGAATAAAGAGGTATAGGTCAGGAAGAGAGATATATTAAAGATAAAACTTGAAAAGGAAAGGGAGAAAAGGAAGTCAATAGAATCAGTGAGTTAAGGACATGCTCTTGGCTGCTGGGAGCTGCTGAAGCTGATGGATGGGCTGTAAAGGGACAAGATAAATAATAAAGATTGAAGAGGAAGAGGAAGCTGATGCCAACTAGCACAACTTGGAGAAAATGCAGTGAAATCACTTAAAAACAAGGACAGTCATAATTTGAATGATGAAATGCATGAGGTAGCCAGCAAATCAGATTGTCGGGTCTCTTATTTTGAATAAGAGGGGAGGGATACTCTGAACAGGCTGGTGCTCCTGGAGAGAAACATTAAACAGTGAAGACTGAAAGAATGCTACATTAGAAATGGAAGAGTGACTTTTATAGGCAGTGCTGTGCAAGAAGTGATTAGCGGATCTGCATTCAGATGTTCAGAATAGGAAATTACTTAATTCCAGTAACAGAGCAAGTAGATAGGCTTCATCTCAGCAACAATCCACATATGACAACTGCTTCCAAACACTAGAGAACTGCTGCTGTAGACAGCACAGCTCAAGTTGAGGAAACTATTGAAAGCCAGATGGACAAATACATGATATATCTATATCTATCTATATCTATAGCTGTATCTGTATCTGTGTGTGCTATGATGGGTGCACTCCAACAGTCCTGGAGTTAGCATGCCTATATCAATTGCAATTATTCTTTCAAACGCCTCTGGCTAATAAAGGCAAGGAGCTGCATTTAAACTAAGGATGTGTCTCTCAGATGTGGTGGTTCCCTTGGATTTACCTTATCCATGATGCCAAGGCTCTGCTCCATCCCTGCTAAGTGCTGAGCGATGTGGGTGTCGTAGTTCTGCACGGTTAGGAACTGAAGAAATAAAACCAGAAAGAAATTATCTTATGCCTGTTCATTCTCAACAATTCCACCCCTCTATAAAGAAAATCATACTATGTGAAACTCAAAAAGCTGGAATTCTGCAGTGGTAAAGCTTACTAGTGATCATAAATGGACCTTGTAAGGATATGCTTGGATGCTGTGTAAGTACTAGACTGTGCAGCTGTTAAAAAGGATCTATTATATAATTACAATGGAAACAAGGGCCAAACAAGTATGCTGAGGCTGTCAAAAATCCAAGCTATGCATTTGCTTATAACGCAATCTAAGCTAACATAGCTGAAGACCTAAGATAGTCTGTCTTTAGGCTAGAGAAGAAAATTGTTATTTTCTGTCTAGTAGCTTCCTAATAATTCTTACTTCTTTAATGGTTCTAGCTGCACAGTAATTGACATTTCAGATAATTTATTGATTTTTTCCTTCAGCAAATACCTCTTTATCAAATGACAAATGGTAAACCCCATAATGTTTTGTGGATCTATAACAGGCAGTAGACGGGTTTCTGGAGATGTAGATTTATCCTTCTGGAGTACCGTCCCACCAAAGTGACAGGCAGAATTCTGTGGACTGTTCTAGTTAGAGGAGGAGAAACAGGAAAGACCCAGAAGGGGCTCCTTGCCTACAGGATTAAACTTCTTTCACTCACTGCTTCATTTACAGCCCTCATTCCAAATGGTCTCAGGTCCTTGCCCACACACATTTATCTAAGGCGTCTTTCTTTCCATTCCTGTTGTTGGGGTATCTGTTACCTTGTCTTTCCCACTAACCCCATATTTCTAATCAAAAAGTGACGTAAGTCAGTTCCCTCAGGGCATCCAAATTCTGGTTAAACTGGTAAATGCCTTTACTGTGGGCAGTTTAACTCTCTCTGAAGGGCAAGATTTCTGCTCCTCAGTTTAATGAACTGAGCTAACGGCAACACTGGTGATGAATTTACCATAAGAATTTTTCAGTGTGCTGTCACATCACCTCTTTCAAAAGCTGTTCTGGTGATTGGTGTTAGTTATGAAAGTCCTGTGGCTGTGATTCAGAACAAGCATTTTGTGGAGCAGTGATACAAATGAAGATTAAGCAAGACATATGTTTTGAATTTTCTTCTGATCTTTTGATGGAATTGCAATATCCTTACCTGCTGTCCAACACTTTCCTTTTCCTCTGTGCTTTATAGCTGACCCCAATGCTGTATCTCCAGCCTACCCATGCTTCAACATCCCTTACTCCAAACCTTTATGCCACCCACACCATCACCATAAGGCTGTAAGATTTCCCTACAGTCTCCTACATCCCATACTGTGATACTGTCAGGCTTTCCCTACAACCTTTCTTCCTCCTTTCTTCTCCCAATGGTATCCTTGGCTGTGTCCCACAACCTTTACCTCTTATTTCCTGGCCTGCCAGCTGGGCTTGTTCAAAGCTACGTAGGTGCAGACATGCTGGCCGGCGGCCCCTCCTGCCTGCCGGGCACGGCCAACAATTCCCTGTTCTGCTGCTGGCCAGTAAATGGCAGGGAGAGGGTGGGACTCGGTGAGGCTCCCGCAGGAGCGCTCCGTCTCCGTGCAGAGCAAAGTTAGGGTATTTCTGTGCGATACCAGATGGGGGCACCTCACACCTTCCACTTAAAAAGGACTCTGCTCGATTTAAGAGATCTGTTCCTTGTGGCTGCAAAATCCTGATTCCTTACGCAACGCCAATTTTGAAACACTAAGAGTTAGGGCTAATTTTGCCTTAATTTACACTGTAACATCCCAAACAATTTCATCACTGCTCAATCTCATGAGTAAGACTTCCCTTTGGAAGCTGAATTGTTGACCAATTAGGAATCACGTTTCTCTGGTAATAAGAGATGTATGATGTACAAACATAAACAATCTTTCTTACAGGTATAGGCAGCATAGTTTTCTGCAGTTAAAATATAAATCAGAAAAAGCAACTCACTAGTTGGCAATCTTTTGAAATAGGTAGTATTACAATATCCCGAGCCTTCTCTTTCAGATCCTGTATCTGCATTTTCATTTTCTTGTGTTCCCATTCCAGTTGTATTATCCCTTTCGAGAAGTCTTTGTATTCTACCATGGCAATAATTTTTTTTTCTCCTTGAGCCTAAAAAAACAGATCTGTCTTAATTAACACACTTAACAGATTATGGAATAATTGTTTGCAACAAGATGGGCAAGTTTCCAGAGTCATAATTTTAGTCAATTAAACATGCTATACTGCAGTCTCTTTCCAGACTTTGCTCCAGATGGTTATCTTTTAAGGAAGATCGTTCTCTTTTATGCTGTGTGTCACAGCCTTAAATCATAAAGATAGATGAAGAAAATGACAACTAACCTCTCCCTCCATCTAACTATCATATATAAGAAGAGAAAGGCATTTTAGGTCTACAAAATACAAGTTTGCTCTGTTTAAGGTATTTTGCAGATGTTACTGAAGACTTTGTGCAGTAGCAGTAAAAGACAATTTTTGTACAGCTAGAATGCCTAAAAAAGAACATTTCATGAGGGTATGAAAAACTGTTTTAAGTATCATCACCAATTTCACCTTACATAAAAAACTATATTAATTTTTAAATTTAATGTGAGCCACTATTCAAATGCTTCTTAACATGACTGTAAGTTTGCCTCGAGGGAATTTTTGGACTGGTGCCCATGATATTAGCATTTTCTAGTTACAATGTATGTGTATGTCTAACGACTGTCGCCATTTCATTGATCTGAACTGTACTGATCAAACATCAAAAAAGCAGTCTGCACTGCAATCTCTACATCATGAGACATCAGAGAATTCTTAATAGCTTCTAGATTACAATTGAGCCTGCTGGTGTGTTGTAATCAATTGAAACTAGATGTCAAACTGGAGAAAAAGCTGAGCCCCTGAAGGACAATACAGTTGTTTAGAAAGCTTAAATTTCCTCCAGATAATGTAAATTACCGCAAGAGCACAATTCAGTTCTTCAACAACACTCCTATCAATGAGAACAGCATCACTGTAGTCTGGGATCTGAGTACTTTCCAATTCCACCTGTCCTTGTTTTAGCAAAAACTGGACAATCAAATTCTGCTGAAGCTTCATCTTCTCCTCCTTCAGCCTAATATGGCAGAAAACAAAAACAGCGTTTAGTGATTTCAACAGGATTATATAAATCCTCCCATGGTTTATGTTTATTACTCATAGGTGGTATGTTCATGTAGGGCTTACTCTTTGACAGACTGTCTTCTGCTTGCTGCTAAAGTGACTACCAAATCTGAAACTAATGGTATATGTACACAAAATTTTCAAGCACTGGATTCAGTTTAACATACTCTAGCAGATGTTCTGAGGGAAATATGCTTTTACTGAAAAGAAATCTTAATATCAATTGAAAAGAAAACTGAAGAGACTTCCAACCAGGGCCCATTTCCCTGTATATTTTACTTTGGAATTTATTCTTGAATGATAATGAATGTGAAAATTATGTTATGTAGATGAAAAAAGTGAAATTGCAGGTCCAAGCAGTAATGAAACCTAGCTAAAAGAGTGCTGGAGAACAGAGGTGTATAATTTTGCTTGTAACTTTTGGTTCTGTGTTAGTGGAATATTAAAAGTCAGCTGAACACAGGAAAAGACACAGAATTACCAAGTGAGTTCTTTGAAAGTGTTCTCTAATTCTGACTTCATCTTCTCATTTTCATCCACTCTTCTCTGGAGACAGGCCTGCATCTTTGCCAGTGCTAGGGCCTTCCATTTCACCTAGGCAAGCAACATTGCAACGTTCCCAACTTTTTCAACTTTGTCAGTATGTCAGGACAAGCTTCTTTGAGGACAGAGAAGACAAGTTCTTAAAAAGATATCTGTATGTATAAACATGCAGCCCAGTATTTTGAGAATCTTGGTACAGCATATGAGACATAAAGGTTAGAATCCTTATACTCTTCTCAGAAAATTATTTGTTCATATATGCATTGTTTATTCATGTAAAGGGAAATAATATTTGCTTCTCTTTTGTTCAAATTTAATATATATCTGTCACTGGATAATTCAGATTTATTCATTCATAATATAATAATAAAGCATCATTATGCTTTTATAATGAACAAATATATCTCCAGAAACACCTTTTGTTAAGAATTGCTCTTTATATTCTAGAAAAATATTGGAATGCATTGGTGCAAGTGTAGAATGCTTATGGGAGAGGATGACTTTAACAGACAATGGGAATCAAATACCTTATAGGTTTATTTTGTATGGATAGAGAAAAGGAAAATTATATTTTTTATTTTTAATGAAATCATATCAAGGTCATAATCATTCTGATCAAATCCATCCATATTAACATGTTAATTTTTCCTCTAAAGAACTACAGCTAGAACTAAAGAACAGGTTTCCCTGTTATTTTGAATTGAATGTAGCCAGAACAAACTTTCAAAGGCCAGTGGAGTTTATGTATTCTCCATTGTTATTTCACCACTACCTTGACCCTATGTGAGAACTCCACTGAAGTTGAAGACTCAAAAATATCAAGAAGTATACACGCAAAATGAAGAATTTTACATACCAGCTCCTCACTTTCCATTTTATTTCGTCTAGCTAGACAAAAACGTTCCCACACAGACTGGTCTAAGCCACTAGGCATGTGCTCAGGACTATCCAGTTCATCCATGGCTTTCATTAAAAGGGAAAGTGCATCTTGGTAATCCTCAGCTAATCCCCTCACATAGGGGTTAGCTGTGTCAAGGAGGGTTTCTGTCCTTGGGGTCCTAGTGCACACACACAGCACAGACAGGATGTACTTTTCATTTTCTCTTGCATAGAAGAAGGTCACAAAAAACTAAGAACGTTTCATACTCTCAATAACTTCAAAAAGCAAATAGATAAGACTATACAAAATAATAATATTGTCTTGGAACCTGATGATTGTTTAGATTGCATTTAAAACAGATTTTGTGGAGTGAATAAGAAAATGTATATTCAAAATAGCAATTGTTATTGTGATGGGAAATTTGCTATTGTTAACTATCCAACAAAAAGCAGGCAATATAATTTAGACTATTAGAATAAACAGCATTCTCATTCTTGACTCAGGAGAAATATTAGTATTTAAACAATGGAATTGGAGGGGATCTTACTCTGGTCGATGTTTGTAAAGTTGTAAAAGTTCCTCAAGGAGATCATCAGGTATATGAGCGAACTTCTTTAAAAAAACATGTTCCAGGCTCTGGGGATGGGGAAGAAAGCTTTCTTGTTACCACAATATTATTTTTAAAAGAAGCATCAACCTGCCCATATCTTAGAAATACAGGATACAGTGCTTTTCCAAGTGCTCCCAAACATCACAGGAACCTGCAATATTTCATAAATTCTTCTATGCACATACTGTCGTTTACTGCCTAGTTTCATTGATCAGTGAGCTGGCCAGAACTCTTGCTTAAGAGAAGTACACTCCTCTCATGAAGACACAACATTAACTTTTAACTTCTCAAACTCCTTGTGTTTCCAAGTCTCACCTTCTCTTCCAGTAATGCATCTTTATAGGGGCCTGTGCAAGCCTCAACGCCATGTTTTGCAGTCAGGATTTTTCTTGCACCCTTGACCTACAGTAAAACCAAAAGATGTCAGGAATGAAACAGCCAGCAGAAGCAGGGAATGGCTATTCACATACAGTGATGAAGCTGACACCTTCTTATTTCTAGAGATAACCTCATGAGCTATTTTAAGTAACCATATAGTGCCTTCTTCAGGGGTTGCTTGTAAATACTGCTGGAAGATGAAGAGCTGTGAAATTAAACTAACCTGCTGCTTAAGAATGTAAAAAAATTGTGTAAGAAATGCTTCCAAGCGTTTTGAAACATTGAATGTAACAACATATGTTGATACCTTTTTTCTATAGAGATTTGTTTTTATATTCACGTCATCTCAGGTAAGACCAGTCAAAAAAATCTCAAATGCTGTTAGTGGAGAGTTTTTTAGAATGCAATTTCCCCATTGTCAGGGCAGAGCTCTGCTATGTGTCAGGATACTAAAGTCATGTTTTATAGAGGCTGTTAAATTCTAATACTCTGCTGTGGAGACAGTTTTGTTGTATTTGACGGTTTCCAGGGACCAAAAGTTGTACCAATGGGACCATTTAGAAAATGAAGAAAAAAATAATAATTTGAAAATTGTAAGCTAGTATACACTTGGACTCAGATGGCTTTAAAACCAGTCCAGCCGGTTCAGTGGTGGGGGCTAGATGTCTGTTTGGAATCCCTCCCTGCAGCTCACAGCAGGCTGCTGGCAGCTCCAAACACACAGTGCTCTGCACAGGCTGAGCAGGAGATTTGACATGAGGAGGCAGCAGTATATTTGGGGACTCACGAACAGCTCCACAAAGACGAGTGGGCAAATGGGATAATACTGTCCCAAAAGCCAGAACCAGCCTGCAGACTACCACAGTAAGAGACTCGTGTTGAAACCCAGACCTACTGCTGTACTACTGATACCAGGTACTGAAGAATATCATATGTAGCAAACAAATAGCAGCGTGCCCTTCTGAATGTATGAAATTTTACCAAAGAACTCCAGATGAACCGAGCTGGGTACCTATTAAGAAAACCAGAGGTATTTATAATGTATGTCACCTGTAGAAATTGAAAAAAAAACCCAATGACCCTGCAAATTGTCAGAAAGTCCTTTACGGCAAGATTTTTGTTTGGAAAGAGCAGACTTCGCATGAAACTGTACATGAAACATTACATTACTCCTAACAACAGCATTCTGAATGATAACTTACTTTTTCTTTCTTCTTTTTCATAAGGAATTTATGAAGTCCAGCTTCTCTGGTGTCTAACTCTTCATCCAACAGTAAAGTGTAAATGAGATTAACTATTTTGAGTTCTTCCTGTGAAATGATTGTAATAAAAAAAGTTAACATTTCTGCTGCACAGAGGTGGAGATGAAAAATTAATGCTTTTTGCAATACCTGGTAGATGACCATCTCTGATTTCAATTTCTTTTCAGAAAGTTTACAGACAATCTCATCAAAATTTTGTGTTGTTTCCTTGATGGAAGCTTCAAGTTTATTCCATTCACTTCTCAGAAACTGGGAAAGGGAAGGATAAGAGCAGCAATATTACATCTGGAGGAACAAATAATTTCTGATGTCTCTCTCGATATATATATGTATCTATACATATGAGATGATGGAGAATGCACAATATGGAACTGTATAATTCAGCCAAAAGGCCACAGAAATTACTTGTTTGGAAAAAGAGTTCTGCCAGGCTACAAAGTTAAGTTGTTCCAATACCACTTTGAAGAATAAATATAATTGTATTATTTGTGTATGGCATCAGCAACTCTGGGAATGAACCTGAAAAACACATTTTAGAAATACTGGTACATTCGTAAAGGAAAGTTACCTTTTTAGGATATCACAACTTTTACAAGTTTTTGCCCATAATAATTGTTATAAGTGGAAACTGCCTAATTCTGTCTAAGGTAGGATTTATTTAATATGCCACATGATCTTTAATGATCATTTATTCTTAGTTTATCCTATTTATTAGTATCCATTTTTAGAAGTTGCTTCTGAGAAAGATTGGAAGCTTTGGTCATGAGCACTGTGAACAAACCCATCTTTTCCTCATTTTAATTTACCTCTCTATACTCTTCTTTTTCTTCATTCAGTTCCTTGACTTTTTTCTCATATTCTTCAAA
>WAAG01003377.1:0-13298 GCA_013390105.1 Tichodroma muraria
CCCTTAATGGAGACAAAATAGGGGACTGCTCTGCAGGGAGTTTGAGGAAGGGGAGATTGTGGATGGCAGAGCTTTAGGAACATTTCATACACTGGTGAACAGAATGCATTAGAGAGCAGTGCTAAAAGCTATGAGGTACTGGAACAGCAGAGTTGATCTAAATGGCTCCTGAGTCATTCTTGTGGTGTGGAATGGAGTTATAACAAACCTGTCTTGGATGACCTCTCATGTCACTAGAGCACTGGTGATCATGTGTGAAGGGAGGGTGATGGGACAGAACTATTAGCTATCTTAGCCTGAGCTGCTTACATGGTCTTGTGTCCCACTGTCAGTTATTTGTTAGGTAGTGCTTTGGGAAAAAAACGACCATCCAAACAGGAAACCACCTTGTGCTCTCAAACACAACCCCTACCCAAAGTAGTTTAAAAATCAGTTGCTCATATTGGTCAGCATGTTGAGAACTATAATCCACTCATCCAAATGCTAAGTCTGAGGTGTGCTCGTACTGCAAGAGTTTAAAACTGCCAGGGCTTACGGCTTCCTAAGAGAGCGATTTGTACAGTGCATTATGCATTTCCAAGCAAGAATAGGTTTAACACTTGAACCAGTATGCAATTCAGCAGACATATTAAGTACCAGCTAACAAGCCTCTTATTTTAATTTTCAAAGCTGATTATGCCGATATGTATGTCATAAGGCTCTTAGCTTTGGACATTCCCTCAATGTAAGACTTCCTTTCCCTTAATCCCTCCCTGTGCAGCCTGGTGGACCTTTCTAGTAATGCAAAATTTTATTTCTCCAAATTGGAGGTAGTGGTCATGACTGCTTCACTTGTCTCAAAGTAAACATCCTTTAAGGGAAGGGAGTATTCCATTTCAGTCTAGCACAGTCTTTTGTTGTAGTTTCAGTCTAGTTCTTGGTCTCTTGCTTCAAACACTTTCTAATCAGTTAAGAGAATTTGTCTTGATATATACTGATAATGATAGGAGTGACCAGATATCACATGCTCATGTCTATGGTATTCATTTTGTGATGGGGGCCTCAATCCATGGATTTTGTCCATGCACTGAATTTCATGGCTTGTGGACGTGTGTCCTAAAGGTGGACTATGAATTTCACTGCTGCCTGCAGTCATCTTCTTTAAAGAGAGTGTGTCAGTGCAAAGCTGTGCAAGTGGCACCTACCTACAACAGGCAACTCTTGGTTGCTTGTTTCATAAGGAAGTGGTGAGTGCCCTGAGCAAGTGTTGCCAAGTTTGCCCAGCTTATGAGTACCAGCATGTTTGATGTTTCAGGCTGAACAGATGATATTATGAAACCCCATGTTTTATAAGACTCAACATGTAAGTAATAGTACTCACTGAACTGTGGCTAACTGCTGTGTTGGGTATTTTCAAAGCAGAAATGAATGTCTCAAGTGCAGGAATGTTTTCCTTTTGTTACAGGAGATTAAAGATTTGTGATCATGCTGCAGTAGTAATGGGGAAGAGATGAGTCTTGTTCTTATAAACAGTCTATAACCACCGTCATGCCTTATGTTCCTGGGCCAATAGATTTGGTGCATCTAATAAAGTAAGAGTCTGAATTTACGAAGTGTTTTAACATGTGGAGTCTTTCTAGAAGCCACACTTTTGTTCTGTTTTACTTCCTTAGATTTAATTTAAAACTGCAAGGCAATAGCAGCAGTTTGACTTTGCATTCTGAGAGCTTCAGTTCTTTGGTATACAAATGTACCTGGGGCTTTTCAGCTTTTTTTTTAAGCTATAATATGTGAAGACTGTGCTTCATCTGCTTTCTTGTTTTGTAATTATTTTTCAACTCAGCTTTTGACTTAAATATTATTTCAGTCCAAGGCTAAAACGGGTAAAAGAAAATAAGTAGTTAAGGTGAAGAATCATATAATGCTGCAGTGTGAATGCTAATAATGAGTTTGGGCAAGATGGATTAAATTTTAATTTGTGAGACACAAGAAACTCATCTTGAGGTGGTCTCATCTGAGATCTGTAATAATGTCATTTTGAATGTTCCTGCTCTATTCTCACTTCCTTTTGTTGGATTTGTCTTATTCAGAGCAAGGAAAAAAGACTTATTGTTGTTACAGGAGTGAGCCTTGACTCTTCCAAGGTGAAAACCGAGTGCTCTCTCCTCTCTCCCTCAATGTGAATCATCACACTTAACTCTGACCTACTCCTTGTGGGCTGTTCTTTGCAGATGATACCTGTGATCAAGGTATAAAAGATGCTGCAGTTGGGTATAAAGTGGTAATGAAGATGAAATAATGCTGTTTTAATAGATGAAGTGCTTGAATACAGATGCAAAACCACATAGGAGTACTAAAGGTTCTACTGAAAGTCCGGTATGCAGGAACATTTAGAAAGAGGGAGATGAAAGCAGCCCAAATGGAAGCTTTGAGTTTCCACTGATGTAGTACCTATGCTATATGGAAAAACAAAAAGGTATAAAGCTCACAGCCTTGTGTGATGCTTAAAACAAAACCCAACCTTTTGAAGACAGCCATATCCTGGAAAAGAAATAAAAGGGAATCAGCATTAAAGCCTAAACTGAGGCAGTCTCAATTCCTGACCATCGTCCTTAGTGGCTTGTAGGCCATTGGCCACAAATAAAGCCTTTTTTTTTAGTTTGTTTGGGGTTTATTTTGTTCAGGAAATACTTCAACTGTGGCAGTTTTAGAAATGCCAGGACAGATCATGCTCAGTTATCTCTGCTGTGAAGATCAGTCTGTTGAATGTCAGCATGTGTATTTCAAAGGCTGAATATTGACTTCTATGCAGGTCACAGTATCTTCCCCCAGTTAAAATTTACTGTGACAAAACCTACTGGTGAAACAGCAGGCAGAGCACATCCAAGGAGCTTTGAGGGATCCCTCAATACTCCTAGTGGAGTAGGTTGGAACTGAGAGATGTTGAGGATTTTATCTTTGACTCATGATGTTCAGTTCAAGAGGTCTTTAACATTGGTGTTAGAACAAACACGAACATCCCTAATCTTATTCTAGCAATTTCCATATTGTCATGCTGTGACTTTCAAAGAGACATGGCTGTATGATCACATTTTCTGTGTTGTAGTTAACATTTTTAACCAATAATTTCTAACAATATTTTAGCCATCTCTGGTGTCCTGAGAAAGCTGTTCTTATAGCTGGAGATGTATTGTGGATCCATTGTTCCCTTAAGATCAGAAGGGGTAAGTGCAACTTGATACTTTATGGGAAGATACTAGTTTAAAAGCTATGGTCTGCCTTTGCTTTTCTCTGGGCTGAGTTAAGGATGTCTGAGAGGTAATCAGGTATTTATTTAGAGAGAACGTTGCTTAACTGTTCTGAACACAAAGCAGAAGGTTGTCTGCCTTGCTGGAAAATGTGTTTGTGTGATTAGTCTGTGTGCATACCTGCTTCAGTTAGAACTGTGCGTCAGTTCTACAAATGACTTAAATTGGCTCTGATCGCTGAGGTGGGTACTTTTTTTAGCTGGTGACCTTGAAGTAGCTTGTGGGGCTGCTCCTAAGCATGAGAAACAAGCCAGCAACATCAGTGATTACTTCCTGGGTTTAAGCTTTTTATTTTGCAATTTTCCTCAGCACCTGCTTCCCCAGAGCAAAATCATCTTCCTATACTGAGCTGTGCAGACTGTGCTAGGCAGATGTGAACTGGAGGCAGTACAGACCCATCCCCTACTACTCAGATGTTCTAGAGCTCTGTCAAGCTGACTCTTATGAAGTTTTTTGGGTTCCCTGGTGTTTATAGTGGATGTATGTGTTTTCCCATTGCATAAGAGAAGAAATGCACTGAATACTTATTTTTAGGTGTTATTTGTTTCATAGTTCTCTTGTATGGTAAGCTCTGACTTTCTCTTGGATGCTCGTTTCTATTGCATCTACTTAATAGCAAAAAAGACAAAGCTTTGAGATGCCTATAATGAACATCCCTGACAATAAGTTTATGGAGAATGTGCACTGCAGAGATGTAGAGAAGCAGTGGTTTAGGCAGCCTGTGTGATAAGTACCTAATATAGCCAGTCACAGCTCTTCTGTACACTCCTTGTGGTTTTCACTGTAGATTGCAGCCCTTGAAACATTGAAGAGAATTAGCACAGACAAACTTACAGGACAGCCTACAGATGGATACTGACCACATGATAAGAGTTAATCCTAACGTATGAGCCTACCTGCATCAAATTGACTTGTGTCTGGGCCAAGGAAGACCAGGCAGTCCTGGCCCTAATCCCCCTGAAGATGCTAAAGTTATGGCTCTGTCTTGGAGTTTTGTACAGTGCTTGCCTAGTTAGGCTGTGCTGGTACTGCAAAATAACTGTGGACTGAGCAAGGACTGGTTCCTGGCCAAATGTCTGTCTCCATTTGGCTTGTTTCCTTGATGCTTAGGGCTGGCTAGTTTTTTAAGTAGATTTGTCTTGGAGAGAGGTTTTGAAGCAGGACAAAATACTCAGTGTGAGCTAACAGGCTGTGTGGGTGTCTGCGTTCAGAGCTCGTGCTTGCAGTCTGCCCCTCTTTTGTCTTAGCAATGTGTCTAGAATGGACAAGTGTTCCTGCCATTAATACCAGTAAATACCTAGTTAAACCATAAGGGAGTCCTTGGTCCTTGTTTTTCAGATCTTCCTTATTTGAACACAGAAGAGCCTTACTGGAGCCAAGTGCTGAAAAACCAGGCTCATGATGAGGCATTGAGTTCTGGCAAGAAATAGTCTCCTCCCTCCACCATCTGCAGCCAAGCTGCCTTTTCTGCTTGTTTACTGTTGTTTGTGTTCTGATGTGTAAATAACTTGAAAAAGTAAGAGTGGGCGCTAGACCCCACAGCATTCAACAGATGACGTGAGCTCCTTACAGTAGAGTAATGTAAACTCCATCCCTGTTTAGGCAGGGTGAAGTGACATGTATCTCAAAACAAAATAATCCATTTGGTCATTTTTTTCCCCTAACAAAGAGGATAGAAATATCTGAGCATTGACGATATGTTTGGCTAAACGGAGTGCAGATGAGCAGCAGCGGCAGCGCTGTTCCTCCGTGTGGCGATGGAGTGAGGCATTGAGGGGGCAGAAGCAGGTTCACTCCGAGGCGCATTTGCATAGCGCATGCTTTCAAACAGCACACCTGTCCCCGTGCGCGGTGTACTGTCACCCCTGTTTACCGAAGAGCCTCACTTGGGTTCAGCCGCGCAGGAAAAGACCTTGAGCGTTTTGTTTTGTTAAAGCAGAAAGACGCTGTATCCTGACGGTCTCCCAAGGACAGGACCAGAAGAGGGCACCAGCATCCTCGGTCTGGGGCTTGACGGGAAAGTCAACCTCAGCATTCCCCAAAAGAGTCACAGCCCAACAAGCCCAGCAAGGTGTTCGGTCTTGGGTTCCTTTTTACATGGTTTACATGCAGAGCAGCAACATACACGATCACTGCAACAACACAGCTTTGTTCGATTTTTCATGAAATGTAACCAGCATTTAGCAAAGTTGCAATGTAAGGTTGTGTTACCTGGGCTGCCTAGCTCTCACATCTGATGGTCCAGGGATACTTAAAGAAAATAAACTATCTCTTCAGAACATCTCTGGTCTTGTATGTGATGCTTGACTCTTTGCACTAGTCCATCAAATATTTTCTGTAAGATTTTTTTTTTCTCCTCTTTGGCTGTAAAGATCAGGCTAACTGATGTTGACTGAAAGCTTGATTCAGGGAGAATAAAAATATGATAGAAAGTGCTCTGCTAATATTCATGACATAAGCATTCTCTGAAAGCAAGTCTGATGGAGTATCTCCTTATATTGCAGGTTGGGCAGATGAAGTGCTTCCAATATTACAGATCTTGTATGGTTTGTGCAGGAAAGAGGGGGAAAATAGCTATAATTTTTACGTTTGAATGTGTTTCTCTTGCTCATTGAAAATTTAAATTCTTATTTATTTTTTTTTCAAGGTAATCTAGCTATATGGAGAGTGTTTATGTATGACAATTGTTGCCCAGTTCAGGTATTTAAGTGTCTTTTTTTTTATCCTGGTCATTTTGTCCTTGTCCTGTCCCAACTTGAATTGAGTTTTACTTTCACAAGCTGCTCACCCATTCAAATTTGTACTTGTCTTTTTCTACAGCTATTTCTAAAATGTATTTGCTCTCGTCTTTAACCTGTTAAATAGGAGGCAGAAGCTGCACTGTCAGAGTCAGTGGAAGACTTCTATCCAGGGCAGTCATCTGAGAGCTGCAGGGGTGTCTAACAGTTCAATAAAAAACTTGTCAGTGAAGCTTTTTAAGTCAAAGGGAACTGTTTTCTCCATGGACAGTTATGTTGCTGAGCTGTGACTGGGTCTGTGTTCCTTACTACTCTCTTTGAGCTTTTGCAGGTATTTGTACAGATTTATTTTAAGAGAGTTGCTGAACTACATGTCATGTGCACAGAGATATGGGCTGCCTGAGGCAGCCATGGACATTGGCTAGAGGAAAACAAATGTTTTGTTCTGGCTAACAGTAGGAGGTTTCAGGAGGTGGTGCTGTCTCTGAATGAAAGAGGTACCAGGGAGAGCAGAGTGTGTTCAATTCATGCAGGCAGATCTTCAGCAGGCATTTGAGCACCCGTGAACAAATGCAATTTTCCACATATGCCTGAGCACTGCTAGCTGGACATTGTACTCCTTCCTCTCTCTCTTGTCATTTGGTGACTGCTCACAACTTTGAAATGGAGTGGAAGGATGATGTGGCCCTGCAGAGGCTCCTTTGCCAGCAGGATAACACTGTGCAGGGCTCTTGGCCCAGAGCCAGCAAGTAATAAATATCCCATGGGGCAGGACTGACACACTAGTGTTGAACGGAGCACACCGGGTTTTAAAAGTATCTCCCTGCATCCAGTCTTAAACATGAAGCTGGCTCTTAATCTTTTGTTGGCTACTTTTCCTGTATCACCTGGTGAAAAGACAAGCCCAACAAGGAGTAAACAGGCTCTGACAGCCCTATTTTTTCTGCAAGTAATCAGTGCAGAAATCTCTGCTGCAGTTTGCCAGATTTTGCCTCACAAAACTTTCTGTAAACGTCTGCTTGTTTTAGTGCATGGACTTTAGGCCATCATGACACTCATAGCATGACCACTGCTCGTGTTCCCAGATCACTGAGCTGGGCCATAAGTAAGTGATGTACGAGTGGGTTCTGCTGTTGAATATTATTCTCTGGTTACTATATGGGAACTGCTGATCTCTGTAACTCCCACTTGTGTTAAAGGAAATGCTGACTGCA
The DNA here is from genome assembly GCA_013390105.1 of Tichodroma muraria. Taxonomy (NCBI): domain Eukaryota; kingdom Metazoa; phylum Chordata; class Aves; order Passeriformes; family Sittidae; genus Tichodroma; species Tichodroma muraria. Next base: position 7,240 of record WAAG01003377.1, read on the forward strand.
CTTAACTGGGGAAAAATCCTTTATTGTATTTTCAGATGAAACCTCCAGAACCTTTCATAGCTGTATTCTAAAGAGAGAAGCAATTTTTTTAAAGCTAAAGAAACAAAACAAAAAAAGGTCCAACACCCACCAAAGTTAAATTCATTAATCAAAGTATCATAAAGACTATGCTGTCAATATTGTATCAATACTGTACTGAATTGTCTCTAGCACAACACAGTATTCATCAAAATTTGCTATTTCCTCCATCTGGAGAAACTTGTGGATGTTTTGGGATGGGAAAAACCTCCACAAGGTTGGTTGGTAAGTGTGTGAAAAAATAGAACATTTGCTGGTTTTCCTGGTATGGTGTGACAGGAGTGATCATTCTAAGAATGTTCAAGGAGATTGTGGGAATTTCTTTTTGGTAACTCATCTTAAAGGTACTGAAAAATTCAAGAGTGACAATAAATGTAATGGTATAAAATTCTATGTAGCATTAAGCTAAAGAAAAAAATTACATTATTGAATGTAATGAAACCATCTGCCCTTGATCTATGAATGGGTTGAGATTAAAGGCTATCACTAGATTTTTGTTTTCTAATCTTATTGACTGCTTCTATCTTCAGCTAGTGAAATCTTCATGGAATCTCACACAGTTATCAAATGGTGCCTGCATTTCATGATCAGAGTTTAGGATAGGAACATATTTTACAAATATTTTTGCCATACTCTGTATCCAGGGATGATGAAAATTTCTGCCTAGAACCCTCCATTTTTTGATAAAGAGCTTGTCTCTTATTTTTTCCTAAGGAAAGACCTATTGTCACTGTAGAAAGCCAAGGAAACGCATGAAGCCTCCACTGCCTGTCTGTAAACACTCAGACTGAAATGAGTGGGTAGTCTTTTTGTGGCTGATCCCATTGTGCAGGGGCTGAACAGGATCATGGCTTCTTGTTCAGAGAACATGATTACTCTTTTGCTTAATGCATTGTCTCATTTCTATTTGTTCTATCTTTAATAAATGCTTTGTAGGATCCTGCTGAGCAGACTGCTTTTCATTTGTTTCACCAGTGAACCTTTTAAGCTGCTGTGTATGAACAGTTTTGAATTGTACTTCAGCTGTAGAAGAAACCTGTGTGTATAATTTGAAATAAGTGGTGTGTTAGGATTATTGTGGGTGATGGTTAATTAGAAGGCTTGTGGCAGCTCAGGCTTTGGCAACAAAAAGCGATGGGATTTTTTGTTCAATATTGAGTGAAAGTGTACATAGGCCTTAGCTGATATTGTCTGCATAGATGCATTGATTTTTAAGGTCAGAAGCAATTATCAGACTTTCTAATGTCTTTAACCATGTTTGGGTGCTGCTAAATCCCTGTTGATACTAGAACCCTTCTATTTTTAACTTCTATATATCTGACTCTAATTTCAAGTCCTTTAGTTTTCCTTTCACTAGCTAGGCTAAAGCGCCCTTCACTAAGTGCATTTTCTTCTCGTGAAAATTTAAGCACAGCAATTAAGTTACCTTATGGCTTTTCCTCTTGTGAACAAAATTGACTGAGTTTTCTATGCTTGGGTTTATTTGGGGTTCTCTTCATGGTAATAAATTATTTCTAGCTCACATCCTCTAAAACCCTGGGCATCAGGGGATGGGATGCAGCTCTCATCATGGTCTCTTGAAAGCAGTAGGTGTAAGCTGCAGATCTGTGAGGTCCACAGTCCCTGGGAAAGTGATTTCCTAATGAGTACTGAGTGTAACTGCTGGCAGCTTCAAACAGCTGAAGATACGTCTCTAGCTAAAGCCTGCTTGTAATGAAAGCTGATTCACCAATTTTTTTCCCAGTGTATACAAATCAGAGGCAATCTCTCTGCCTTCTGGCAAGCTCCCCAAGCTATCAGCTAGGCAGGATTTGGCCAGATATCTTCCATGCTGAGAAGCACTGCTAATGTATACTAACTGTGATTATTATGCTAGTATTAAATATCACCTTCTGGTTTTTATCTGAAATGAATGTCACTAAACGACTTCAAGCTCTTCCAGTATTTCTTTAAATTTCAGAGGTAAGAGCATGGATTTTGATTCCTGTTTTGTTTTTAGCAATGCTGGTGTTGCTTGGATGGTCAGACATGGCTTGGACTTCTTAACTCTCCTTTCAAAGAAGCAGATAATTAAGGGAAAGGAGGATAAACAGTTTATGAAGTTAAAACTCTGAAAGGAGCAGGCAACTTAGCGGTGAAGGACGCAACAAAGCCTGAGGCATGCAATGGTGTCTTTCCCCTAATCTCTCCTGGCAGCATCATGCTGATGCCTTCCATCTGCAGTGGAAGAGGATTGAGTTAGGGAACATCTAATTACGTGGCTCTGCTGGGTGTCTGTGCTGAGGTGCTGGCAGTGGCAGGCTGCCCCGTGCAGGACACACATGGTTCCGTTTGCCTCTGACCCACGCACCACAGGGCACAGCTGAGCCCTGCAGCCAACATATTGTTCCTCAGGGAAAGTGTGTGTGAGAAAGGAGGAAAATACCTGACAGCAGGAAACCTGAGAGAAGACAGAGGCTGGAGGATTCCTCTGCGGCACTGGGAAAGGGTCCCACGCCAGAGCAGAGGGAAGCGTGAGGGAGGTGGAGTGTCATTGATGAGCCATTACAGACTGACTGCATCCCCGTGCACTGCAGTCTGGAGGGAGGCCAGGCCTTGGGAACAAGGGAAGGAAAGCTGTTTCAAAGTTTGCCTCATTCTTTCCCACTAATCAAATTAGTAGTTAAATATTTATTTTAATTGGCAATAAATTAAGTTCATTTTCCCCAACTCAAGTCTGTTTTGCCCACGACTGAGGAAGCAGGGTTTGTTTAGCCTTGGAAAGGATGGCTAAGGAAAATTGCTTTCAACTGCTTAAAGGAAGGTTGTTAGAAAGCAAGTATGGGATTTCTCTGAGGACATAGCTGAGGCTGGGATGCAGCAGCTGCTGCAGCAGCAGCAGCAGCAAGGAAAACTCTCTGTCTGCACTTGGAAAATACTTCATTATGAGACTGGTCTTAAGCAGAAATATGGTAGAATCTCCTCCCTTGGAGGTGTCTAGAAGTCACTAGAACAAGCCTGGAATACCTACTCTGGCTGTGAATTTAGCTCTGTGCTGGGCTGGGGGCTTCCAGAGGAGAGGTATAACCTGGATTTTCCTGTCATCCCACAGGATGCACAGATGGAATGGGCAAACTTAAGTGTAGAGGGGCTGTTTTTTCTCTGTGTTCAACAGCTGTGCTGAACAGCTAAATGCTAATTAAAATGACACTGAGGGATGACGAACGACATTCTATAAAAAGCGTGGAGTAGTCTCCTGAACTACTGTGCAAGAGAGTGTCTGCCTTTTAGTGTTCTGTGCGAGTTTGGGTTTTTTTATGTATCTTTATACGTACATAAATATATGTGTACACACTGAGGAAAAATGGTTTGGGTCAATTGTGCCTGACAAACACGTGATCTCAAAAGCTGAGAAAATGCTGACAGTTTCGGTCACCTCTTTCTGAGACCTGGACAAAATTAGGAGCTATGGCCAGTGAGAAGCAGTCCAGGGGCAAATTAATCCTCAATATTAAGCAATCTTCACAGTGTTGAGCCTTGGGATGCATAATAGAGCTTGGGAGATATTCTGCAGAGCCCAGGCTGATGCAGCAGTTGTGTTGCTGTAGCTTGAAATCACAGGTATGGTGCTTTGCTGCCATACATGCCAGAAGTGTATAGTTCTCAAAACTGTGAATCATACATACCAGTAACATTCTTTGATTCATCAATGCTTATCAAAGCCAGGAAAATAAAAAAAAAAATAAAAATAAAAGGATAAGTAGCCTCTTCTGAAAGCAGAAGGCAATATCTTCTTCAATCAACTTTATTTGACATACAGTCTAGTGCCTTCTCCAATTTGGTGGGTAGATCCTCAGAAGTTCAAGCTAAGAGGTAGGAAATTTAATGATAAAATTCTCTACCATTTAGAAGGTTTTTTGTTTTACTTTTTGTTGGTTTGTTAAGTACCTGTGCATACAGCCTCTGACAGGTTTGAACTTGGTCTTGGTCACCTGTGTGCCAACATGCTCCATTAATTTGTTCCAATGTTTGATATGTCACCTGTGGCTTCTGTTCTGTTACAGCCATCTCTGTCATAACTGATGACAAAAATGTCACCACAGCAGTTTTCATTACTTTTTTCTTGCCTGTTTGATCTTTTGTGCCATCTGCTACCACGATTAGCAGAAAAGTTATTTGGTAACTTTGATTTTCGTAACCTAGAAGATTAAATGAAACCAACCCAATCCATGGCATCCTGTAACTTTATCAGAAACAAACACGGGCTAAAGCTGAACTTGATGTTGGGTGTGACAGGTTTCAGTTGACTTACCCAGGACCTGGAGAAAGTTTTCAGGAGTGCCTGAATGACTAAGAAGCCTAAGACTTCTGGAATTTTAGAGACTTACACTCCTGAATTATTTAGGCACTTAAAAACTGTCAGAATCAGTGGTAATGCTTGTCCAAGGTTCACTGAGCAGATTGTTCTCATTTTGAAGTGCAGTAAGATGATTAACTAAGTCACTCATCTCTAATTTATTTTAACTGTTTACACTGCTAATATAGCAACAGGTTGTTGTAAACTGTAGCAATGTTTCTTTGACATTATTTAGGGAAAAGCATATTATTATTGCAAGAATTTAAGTGTTATAAGGCACCAAGAGCAGAGATGTGGCTGTCTGGAGCCTCAGTGAAGGTTTTGGTTTTCAAAGTAATGCCAGGCTCCAGCTCTAACATATCAGGGGGACACATACTACAAGTTTTTGGTCATCTGACACTTTGCTAAACATTGTACCATTGATCTTGGTCATGGCAGTAACCTAAATTAGTTTTTGCATTTTGAAATTACTATGTAAACACATTTACTCAAACTTCCATAGGAACCAGTGCTGTAAAAGTGTCACAGCAGTAATCCAATGATAAGCATGTATTCTGTTCACTCCATGGCTGGCAGTTCTGCATATTTACATATTGCCTCTGCATTAATAATTCTAGGCATAATTGTTTTCTATTTCTGGAAAAGACTGCATATTGCATTAAATGTGTTGAGCAGATCAGCAGCTGCAGTGTTTATGCCCTCTTGCCCTTTCATGTGTTTTATGGGAAATGGCTCAAAATCCACATTGGTATTACCTAAGTGCAGTAGCTTTATGCAATTTTATATTTTTTTTTATTATTTTTCCAGAGATTTTGCACAGTTGTTTTGCAAAATGCCGTGCTTATAACTTCCTAGAAACAGATGCAGTGTTTACTGACTAAAAGGAGCCTGGGAGCTAGATTTTGAGCTGCTTTAAGGCAGAAATGTGGGATAGGGTTTTCAAAGGCACTCTGTGTTGAGCTAATCTATATTCCCATTGAAGTAGGTGGGAGTGTCAGAACTTCTAGGTCTGCTTGAAGGAATGATGTGAGGCATCATTTTCTTAGTTTCTCTGCCTGCAAAAATGAAGGTAATAATAATCCCTCACAGCCATGTCACTTGATGTCTAGTAAGAGGAACAAAAAAGCCTGTTAAAGTGTCATATAGCAGGAAAACTTGCGTATTTGTGACTCAGATTTTTCTGGTTTGGTGTTTGAATGATCTAAGTTTGCCTCCCTTCTGCAAAAAACAGAAACAGGTAACTGAGTAGACATCTGGGACTGGTGACATCTGTTCAGAGAAGGGATCTGGTCAAGAACAAAGACAGCTAGTACATTCAATGGATGAGGTGCAGGGGTAGATTGTTTGGAGCTTGCCAAGAATGAGGGATTGCAAAGCTAGAAGGAGGGAACTTGGGGAGGATGGGTCCGACTCTCATTAAACAATCTGTGTACTCTCATTAAACAATCTGTGTAATCTTCCCTTCTCCAGAAGCCTTTACTCATGTGAGTTAGAGCATTCAAAACTGCTTACGCAACCAGGAGAAGAATAAAGCAGTAGGGGAGGAGGAGGAAAAAAAGGAGGAAAACATTTCCAAAACCCAAAACAAGCCCAGTAATAAAGTAAAACCTTCTAAGCATTTTGGGCTTGATGCCAGCCCTACCAG
>WAAG01003378.1:0-11724 GCA_013390105.1 Tichodroma muraria
AAAAACTGAGTTCCAGAGAAAACATAGTGATAGTGAGCTGAGACACCTTTGTTTTCTCCAGCTTGATAGCCCCAGATGAGCATATCTTGGCAATTTCCCAAAGTCCGCATTGAGAACATGATCTGCTAGCAGCTAGCAGGCTCAACTACACCTTTTAATCTGTTAAGAACTGCTTCAAGACCTCCAGTTAAGCAGTGGATGATCCATCACGTGCTGCATGTAACACTGCAAAAAAAAAAAAGACTTAAGAAGCACTGTGGAGAGAACAATCCTACACTAAGAGGGGTGAAGGATGGGGCAGTCAACAAATCCTTTCCCTCTGTAATTTCGGTAATTAAGCAGAACACATTGCTCATTCTTATGATTCAAACATAATCCTGCTGTTGTCTTGATTGTACAGGATTTGCAGATTGTAACTGTTTTAATGACAATGCACCAAAGAATGCTTTTTCTTTGCTTTCACAGCCTAATCCAGAATCCACGTCAGGAGGGAAAGAATCCAGTGGTGTGTGAGGGGTTTCGGCCTTATAATTATCTTTCGAATTCTAGCATATTGCTTTATTTGAGTTTTAGTTAAACAGCTCTAAAGCCAGAGCTAATGTGGAGGGGAGGAAGGAGGGGAATGGAGGAAGGGAGAACATACTGCATTTTCTGCTGCAGAGAGATATGCAGGAAACTGTATAATACCATGCAGTTTCATTAACTCCAATACTTACTTGCAGAGATGTGTGCATCTATTAGAAAGTAGGGGTAAAACCAGAGAATGGCGATAGTTTGCCTTTTGCTAATGAATATTTACTAGTGATAGCATTTGCTAAGAGATGTTTGTAGTATCCAAGCAAAGCCCTGAAAAGATACCTACCATCACATTGATGGTTCTCCTGACCTCATTTTGACTAACTTTTCAAGACCTGGATGAGTTCTGTCCTTTCCTTTTCTCCCTAACTTTCAAATGAAGCAAGAAAACCTGGACCTTTGTTGTTTTGAGGATTTTAATAGTCAGGCTTCGTATGTCACATAGCTCTGGGATTTCCACAGCAGCAGCTTCCACAGAAGTCTGCCCAGCTCCATGAACTGTTTCCTACTCTAAATCATTGTAGCATCATTGACTGGGGATGAAGAGGAATAAAAGGTCCTTGTTAGTCATCCTGAAGCATGAGAAATGCCAGAAACAGCATCTGTGTGTGTGTGTGTTCATTGACCAAGAAATGGTAAACACCAATGTGCTTTAACACTTTCTTTGGATTCCTGCAGATCTCTCTCACTACACAGACAGAAATTGTAAGATCTGTTTACTGGGAATTCCACTTATAGGCTAGCCTGTCTTTGATAGCACCCATAATCCACAGTCAGAAGAGAAAATTGTCTTCATGCCTTTCTATGTTCTAGTGGAAGTGATTAGAAATAAGGACTTTTCCTTTATATTTTTCCTTCTTGCTATACCACAGAGATGGCAAATCTTTTCCATAGTGAGAGCCAATAGTTCTTTCTAACACCTTTGGCCAACCACATTTTAATGTACCTGGTTGTATGGATCTGCTACAGCTTAGAAAACTAAATGGTTACAAGGCCATATACAACTGGATGGCAGGCTGCTCCTGGGGCACAGACCAGGAATTCTCCATCTTTGCTGATTTGGAAGGCAGCTGAGGACTTGCTGTAATGGAAAACACTGTTTTGCTTCTTAAAAAAATCAACAGAAAATGAAAGATTTGACACCTTTGAGAAGAGAACGCTCTCCACCTGCCACCACCAAGGAGTTTGCTCACAGAGGTTCAGTTGTTTAGCAGCTGCACAAACATCTTAAGTAAAATGTATGGCTTTATCTTCTTGTTTGAAAGTTGGCTTAATCTGATCAATAAACTATCACAGTTATGATTCACAGAAAAAAAATTCTCAAGAGGCAATATCACAAAGTGATAGGCTCTTTTAAGATCTTATCCCAGATTCTCCACGACTCCATGTAAATGTAAGCTGAAGGCAAAGACTGATTCCACTAAAAAAGCTTTAGGCAGTCAGTGATCCTTCTACTTGAAAGGTGGATGCTAAGAGTTTCTGCTTAGAGAGGGCTAAAGTGCTTAAGTCTTATTAGGAAGCCTCCAACTTTAGGTAACTGGGATTGAGACAGCTGTAGCAATTTTTGGAAGCACTGAAGAAGTGGCTAACTGTGGAATAAGAAACGTGTTTCCTGTTGTGATGTCTGCAGCCAGCAGCCTGTGAGTTAGAAATTCTTACTACTCCAAGAAGGATTTCCCTTGGGAGCATCAGTGCTCTCAAGCTTGAGAGGGGCAGGGCTTTTGCCCCACTTCCACTGTGAACCAGCACCTGGCAGTACTTCCTGTAAACACTGCTGAAATAACATTCAGGAGGCTCTGGAAAGATGCACATAGTTGATAAAACACCTGTTTCTTTAGCACAGATGGTGCTAAAAGAAAAAGAGATCTTGCATTGTTTTTTCCAATGGTTGCACAAAAATCCTCCAAGTCCACTGCTCTGAGCCTTATTTTTCAGCTCCTCAGTGCAGAGTAAATGGTGTACTCCTCATGCAATGCCACTGCACAAACTCATGAGTCGTCTTCTGAAGACATCAAGGGATTTTATATGTTGACTGTAGCCTAAACTTAATTTTCCTTCTCTTGTGCCAGCTGCTGATTCCAAATCTCCACAACCACAGAAGGTAATATCTCGCCTGAAGCTTTTCCTATGGGAACAGCGCAGCCAGCCATGGAGCACAGAGGATTACCCCTAGTACTCCCACCCAGCACTGCTTTCACCTATTTCCTCCCTTCTAACTCAAGAAATCTCTTCTGGAGACAAGAGATTACAAACCCTCCATACCTGTGATACTCTTGTTGTATGTTGGTACAGCACCTAACACCTCAGACTTCAGCTGGTATTCTTTCGTTATAACTACTACTCAAAGTTTGGCTGATGGACTGAAGAGAACGGAAAGCTACTTTCTTTTCACCTGAAAATATCCTAAATCCCATGCAAATGAGGGACAGATATATTTGTTTATCTACACAAGCAAAGACTTTAAATTCAAAGAAGTGACAGTAATTCAGATAATACACAACCACCATCCAAAATTATGTGTTGAGTTACTGCCATTACTCTTTCACTAATCTGCAATATGCAGAAACTGTGAATTTAATGAGCTTCATAATTACTTTGTTCTCAAAATTTCTTCCTTTTTGGTAATGACATTATTTCAAATGATATTTTTTACACTATGTCCCTAGTCAATCATGTCAATTCCCTGAAAGATGTACCTCTAGTGAAATAGTAAAATCCAGAGAGAGGATGAGAAGTTGATTTATCTCAAGGACTTTGCACCTTAAATAGTCAGTAAAATATTAAGCATCCCTATCAATAACAAGTGGACTGTATTATGAGCTTCCTCATAACTGGAGTTCTTAGGAACAAATTGACATCTTCCTGAAAAGGTGTCAAGAATTTCATTTAATCCTTTTTATAGCGGTGACCATCAATCTATTTTAATGTTTATTGGAGAGAAAATAATTGTCTTTTTGGCAATGGTGTTTCATTATAGGCAGTAGGATAAATAACTACAATTCAAAGCAAAATAAGATGAAAATGTCCCTGTATTTTTTTCCCGTTGGTTTCTTTTCTTCTTCTTGTTTAATTTCATGATGAAAAAAATTATAATTAAATTAAGCTTGATTCTTATTTAAATGCGCATCTTAAAGTGAAAGCAGAGAAATTACTTTCTTTTTCAAAGTTGTTATATCCCAATTGATCTTCCACACATTGGCATTATTATCTGATTGTGAAGATATATGCATTTATCAAAAGCTAGAGCCATCTGTCTCAATTCTATGTAATTTCATTACATATTCATCATTTATCTAGTCTGAGTATGTGACATGAGACCCTACTAACTAGCAATTCTATACTTATTATCATTTCATACTGTGTTTGGATGGACACAAGGCTGTCAACTTCCATTAATCTACTTTTGATGTAAAAATCATCATCTTGGGATAAGCCTCAGAGCTCCTGCATAATCAGGCCACACAATTGCGTAAGTGTAGAGGCACTAACATTTTTATAAAAGAGCCCGCAGCATTTATTCCTGCTTGTCTTTCACAGCAAGCGGATGTCACCCTGCAGATGCGTCGGGGGAATGGAGAAATAGAACCCAGCAGACCGGCACACCTGAGTGTGCAGGCACACGCTGCCCAAAGGTGACTGTCACTCTGCCAAGCATGAATGTGGAGGGGGGCAGGAGTTAATGGATACAAGGAGAGATTTTCTAACTTCAGTCACAATTCCTGGAAGGTCCAGCACAATTAGAGAATAGGGGCTGAATCAACCCATTGAAAAGCCAAAGGTGCTTAACTTCAGCCTATCACAATAATGCCAAACTTCTTGGTCATTTTGGAGTGGACTTTGCAGAACCTGTTGTATGTGCAACAATATTTTGGAAGCTTGACAATGTAATCAGCCATCTTCTTAAGCTTTCTAGTCAGTCATATAATACAGCCATTACTTTTGCTCCATGTGTCCTCCAAAGTGGAGAACTCACCTGGCTGTGAGCCAGGTTCTCCCTGGGCACAAACAGCTGGCACCAGCTGATAACCTGGATTGCACATGCTTCCCTGCTCATCTACTACACTGAAGCAAAGAGATGACAGAGATAACAAAGGCAGTTCATTATTCACGTGGATCTAAACTTGGATTTTGAAAATTAGGTTAATTGATGGTAACCACTGTGCAGGCAATTATTTGTCTACTCCACATGAATTTACTTTGACTGTACCCAATTCCAGGTCGCCAGCTATTTCTGTGAATGTTGTAGTGAGCAAACTACGAGGCAAGAGTATGTGCTTAAACACATAAATATTGAAGAATGCTAAGGTGGAATTAGGTTTTGTGAACATGAATATTCTCTGGAAATCTCATTTTGGAAAGAATCAGGCTCATCCTATCTGGAAACGCGAAGATAGGCTATGATTTGTCTGTCAAAAGGATATATATCAAAACATATCTCAAACTGCACATTAGGCTCACTTGAAATTTATGAAGCATCCACAGGGATGGTAAGAGACAAGATTTTATTCCCAATGGCTAACTCTCAGCTTTGCTGCTTCTCAGAAATTGGTTTTTATTCCTGTTTTCCCATCATTTAAATGGGGATGAGAGCACTCACCTTCATCTGAAAATTGCTCTGATCTCTACCAGACAAAAAAGTTCTGTATCACAAATCAACAGCAGTACCAGCCAGCTCAGTTACATGAGTGACAAAGACTGATTAACTCATGAACAGGAAAAGAGGGCTGCAGCTGACAAATGCAACTTGTCAATGCTCAACCAGAGGTCTGCTTGAGCAGTTGAGTGCACTGAGAAGAAGCCTAAACTCCCAGGACAGCTGTTGAACCCACTGGCCAAATACTCGTGCTGGATGCAGGGATTTGCACACAGAAAGAGTGCATAAGTTCACGTGTGATAAATTCATATCCCAGATAATTATGTAGCCTTACCATCTTCATGCACAGACCTCATGCTGCCAGCTTCTTACCCAAGGAATCAGAATATTTTAAGTTAAAAGGGACCCACCAGGATCATCCAAGTCAAACTCCTGTCCCGGCACAGATCAGCCCCAAAATTCACGCCATGTGTCTTGGGGCATTATCCAAATTCTTGAACTCTCTCAGGCTGGTGCTGTGACTATGTTCCTGGGGAGCCTGTTCCAGTGCTCAGCCACCCTCTCGGTGAAGAATCTTCTCCTAATATCCAACCTAAACTTCCCCTGGCACAACTTCAGGTCATTTTCTCAGGTCCTTTCACTGGTCACCAGAGAGAAGAGATCAGTCCCCTCTTCTTCACCTCCTTCCAAGGCAGCACAACACATTTTAATATGTGGAAATCAGGACCAGGAAAATCTAAGTGATGAAGCCTGCTCCCAAACCACAATGTGGGAAATCACATTTCAGCCCCCTAAAAACATTAGATCAGCAGTGAAAGCAATATCCCATCACCACCTATACTAGCCAGATCCAAAAACTAGGACTTGAGTCCCACGGGGAAGCATTACCTGATCATGGACAAGTTGGCTGCATGTGGCAGCATGTGATCTGACTTGATATGAACCAGTATGAGGTGCCTGATCCTGGAACTCAGTCAGAGAAGACAGAGCTACAGGGTGAAAACCAGCACCATGCCCAAAGCAAATGGATTATTCCTGTGGGAAGCAGCGCAGGGCTGTGTACAGTCCTCAAGATCTGAGCCTGCTAATACATCTTCACACGTCAAGGGTCTCAGGACTTTCTAGATCTATAGCAGCACTCCCAAGAGACCTCAGCTTTGCATTCAGCTCTAGCAGCAGAGCAGACGATGTCAGCTTGGGGCTTCTCAGCACCACAATGCACTGTGCAGCCTACAAATGCTGTAAAACACTTGGATGCTTTGGATGAGTAAGAGTTTTCTCACCCTCAATCTTTCTAAAACCAACTTCCTGACCACTGGAAGCCATTAAACACTCCATTACATCTCAAATTAACTGTAACAGTGTGTTCAAGTGCTAGTTTGGATAACTAAAGTACTTTTCCTTTCCTTACTGTCTAGGGAAAATGTGTTTTCTCAGTCTGATACTGGTCCACTGAATGGCCCTATTCTTCCAAATAATGGTTGCCTTTACCTCAGCTCTTTAGGTAAATTTTCATGACTGAGCTATTTCTCCTCTGCTCAGGAGGGGCTCTGCTATCTTTGCAAAGTACTTCACAGTTCTGACTGTGAATAAAGCATATTCTAACATTTAAATTATTTAACTCAATGATCTGGTTCACTTCAGTTTATCCCATTTGTGCCTGTGAATACACACTGCATATAAAATGTCCTTCCTATACCAAAGTCAGAGATTCTGGCAATGAACCTGCCTGTAACTGTGAGGATTTGTCACATGTTGGTCAGAAGCAGGAAGGGAACATGTGCCAAGCACCATCAGAAAGTTGGTAATATGTGACTGCAACTGCTACCTCTTGTCTTCAATTTAGTTGCAACCCAAAGAATTTTTTCCCCCTTTGCCAAGAGCCCCTGTTAGTTCTGATAATTATAGTGAAAACTTCCTAAAAATTAAGGCACCTACACAAATCTGTCCCCAAAATAAGTGCTGGAAGCACATTATAACACCTCCCTGTCACTTCATGGGTATCTGTATCATCACTAGATTTATGTTCTAATGCTACATTATTACCTATTACCATAGTTGTTAAAACCTTACTTTTCATGCTAATGAAAATGATGAAAGGCAGGGGGGCTGACATAAATACTGTAATAAGAACCATATTAATGTGACAGACGATTGCTCCTCTGTGACAGACTATGAAATCCTGTGCAAGAGTTACAGAAGGTTCATTTACATGTCTGCTCATCTATCTCTCCCTACAGGAAAGCAAGGGAGACTCATGCTCAACACTGGAATGGAATGAAAATCAGAAGATGGCAAAAAGGCACAAATGGTCATCCTAAAAAGAAATGCACTCCAAGGCATATTCTTTCTTTCTCAGGTGACCATAAGCACTAAATTTAAATTACAGGACCTAAGGTCAGACACCTAAGACCTCTTTTTAGGCACACAATTACACTCCTCCAGACAAGACTTCCAAAATCTAGGACAGAAGCAGCACCACCACAAAATTGGATTTGTGCTCCTAATTCTGTTTCGAATTTGCAGCATTTTTCTTTCATTAATTTGACACAAGTGCTACTATCTCCCAGTCGTGCTACCATCCCAGTTCTTTCCACAACTTCACAGGTTGCATGTGTGCTCTCCTTCTGAGGAATATGTGCTTACTATCCTCAGAGAGAGAGCTGGGTAACAGGCAGAAAGGGAGCCAAGGTAGTCTTGTATTCCCAAGCACAGATGATCAGGAGAAGGGCACTGAAAGGCAAAGTGCAACCACCCACTGGCCATCTGCCTCTGGGAGTACTTGGTTTAGTCACAGAACACACACAAAGGTCATCATATCCTACGCCAACGACTCCCTTTTTGCTGATCACACTCAAGTTTTTGGTCAGTTGTGTCCCCACATGGATTTCGACCCAACCTCTTACTTGGATTAGATTATAGTTTTATTCCATCTCTCAGTGCTCCCGGATCTGCCAATGCCACAGTAACTGTGACAACGCTGCTAAATTCACACTACTCCTTCATGAAACAACAATTCTCCCTATCTGTTCAAAAAACCCAAAAAAATCTCCACAGAAATCCAACACCCCATAAATTAAAGACAATAATAAATTCAGACTTGTTTCTATTTGCTGTCCACCAGTGAAACATTTTAGCTACAGAAATACTTATTTTCTTTTTAGAGCCTCTCTCCTTGCAAAGGGAAAGCAAATAGCAATCACAGAGATAATTTATTATTAAAACCCTCATTTACTGATAACATGTAGACAAAGATTGCTTTCCCCATTTTTAACAAAGTAAACATGGTATCTGTTAGAGGGACTCTCTGAAGTCTCCTTGTCTTTTCACATCTTTGCTGTCTCTCTATTCCTTCTTGCTTAATTTAGATTACCTTTCTCCAAACTTGGCCATATTAGCATACATTTCTGCACTTCAAATGTTTGTTTATTTGTTCTTTGGCTCTCCTTGAGCAAGTGCCTAGGACTGATTTCTACTTCATCTTGAAAGGTGAATTTACTTTTTTTCTCAGCGAGAAAAATAACTAGAAAAATTAAAAAAAAAAAAAGTTTTTCTTTCATCTGTTTCTTATCCTTGAAAAAACGAATGAAGTGAAATTTGTAAGGCTGATTGTGGCATCACCTTTCACTCTACAGTTTAGCACATTTTGCTTTAGCAGTAGTTCAAAAGATCACTATCCTACATCTGATGCCTTCTGCTCACTACAAATGTCTGCAGTATAGCAAGAAGTTAAAAACATTAAAATATTGCAGCACACAGGAATCCCCAGACCCCATAAAATCTGCACTAGCATGCTTAAGCTGAAACAGCATCACAAAAAATTCCCACATTCCATTTTCTGTGAGTATGTGGGAATTTAACCAGATCAGTTAAAGCTGAAATTTAAGCTTTTCTGGTTTTCATCTAGTTTCACCAAATGTGTCTGTATTTCAGAGTGTCTGTATTAAAATGTGTCTGTATTTTCCTCCGCAGGGTGCCAGGTCTGAAATTTCAATGTTTGTGAAAAGGGGTGAAGGTGAAATATTTAGCAATAAACTAGCATCCTCTGAGGTTCTAGCAAAACCCTCAAAAATATCACTGGAGTTATGAGATGTCATACATTGGTAAACACTGAGAGACAGAAACTGGCCCCAAAACTGTCGGAAAAAGACGTTTTTTCAGTATGGCTTATTAGCACAATCTGCATGAAATCAGACAGGTAGGAAAGCCTAACACCAAGGGCCTGCTCTTTACTCCAAGTATGCAGCAGCTCTCTCATGAAACAAGAATGGAAACTGAGCTATGATTACAGGAATCTGCTTGCTCAAGGTCACAGAGAACATCCTCACATTTTGGTCACCCAGCTCACCCTGCAGTGCCCAACCCAACAGGCCACGTGCCCTGCAAAAGGAGTCGCATTGCCCGTGTTAAATACTGTATTTGTGTGGCACCTTTGTTTCCAGGCTATTTTTTCTGGGTACAGAAGATACTGTCTTTCATGTCATGAGCTTCCCTTCTCTGTGGGATGCTGCAAAGTCAGCAAGCCTTGATAAAGCTGTGAAGTAAGGACCTTTGCATGACTGCAGGGTTGGATTGGGACTCCTGACTCTTGTGTACTGGGGACCAGAGCCCTGACAATGATTTATTTGTCAGTGCACTACACTGACAGCCGTATCAGCCAGGGAGCAAGTAAGAAATAAAAGGGTAGAGGGAAAATATTCGGGTTTGAAATTGTTCTGAAAATTCCTCATAAAAAAATCAATTACAACCAGAAAAAATGTTGTGTAGTGGCTAAGGCTATTGTACACTGGCCTACAGCAAGGAGCAAAGTCATTTATCTTCAAGGCAGTCATCACACACAAAACCAGGAGCGCCCTTTCTTTTTCCCCACTTGAAAATCATAAGCAAATTGAGTTGCTAATTTGATTTCACAGCTTTCAAGAAAGCACTTCAATTATTGGCCCTATAAGTTTGTGATACCAATTTTCAAGCAGCTTCCAAGGCTCCTTTCTCAGACAAATTCTGAGTCATGTGTTTTAAATTGCAACTCAAAAAATCCAAAACCAAATCAAACAAAAATACCTCCAAAAAAATAAAACCCCAACCCCTCAAAAAAAAAAAATCCAATTGAATAATAACTTTAGAAAATAGCAGAGAGGAAAACCGAGGCTACAGCAGATTAAGGCTCAGCTGTTCTGAAATATTTAACAAAGCAATTTCTCAATTTTCAACCAGTCTGTGAGCCAACAACCCTTCCTGGGAAGGTACTGACTGCTCTTTCAGAAATGGATCTGACTCTCTGCTTGTACAGATGAGGAAATAATGGCTGCTAGCACCCTCTGGAAGATTAGCAATAATAAAAAGACTTGTCTTTGTGGGGGAAGGCAATGCCACTGGTTGGAGACTTCATCTCTAAATGTCTTTTCACTGTTTTCAGCATTGCTGCTGAACCAAGCACGTGAAGGATGTTTCTGCTCCAGTCAGCACATTGCGCATCTCTGCCAAACCCCTTAACCCCTGCTAGCTCCTTGCTCGTGGTCTGGAGCTCTTTAGAAGGAAACAGAACTCTGAGTAATTATTTTCTTATTTTTAAAGCAAAATATGAGTTCTCAAAACCTAATAATACTTACTAGGAGCTTTACACTATTTAACTTATATAAAAAAAAGTTGTCTTCTTAATTTTCAGTCCAGACTTATAATATGTAACTCAGTGCAGCAGTTACATTTCTCATTAACAGTTCTTCCTAAGATAAAGGTTCAAACACCAGCAGGCATGACCCAGTCTTTATCCTTCCAAAGCGCAGGAGCTTAAGGCAGGAGTGACCCATGCAAGAACCTTAAATGAGGATTTGTCCTGAAAAATAGTCACATATAATCAGGATCTTCTTATTCAACAAATTGGCTCACTTCATGTATTCAGACACACCTGCTCATTTCCTAATGAAAAACTGACTTTTTATCAGTATTCCCTGACAACTATTGGCACAACTCCCTGGGAATGAATTACGCAGTCCTTCCCAGAATCACATGAATCCTTTGTATTTTTCTACCAATCCCTATAGTTCTAAAATCCTATAGTGCTGCCAACTATAAGTATTCTAAAAATTACAAGTTAGGCTGTAAAATTAGGAAACCTGCTTCCCAAAAGAAAACCCAACGATGAAACAAAAAACCCCCACAACAACAAAAACTCCAACAAAAAACAAATAAACAAAAAACACCCCAAATTTTAAAGGTGTTGAGAAAAGAAAGAAGCAAAGAAGTAAAGCCCTTTTTTCTTTTTTTTTTCTTTTCTTTTAATCTTTATGTTCAATATAAGGTGATTTCCAAGCATCTCTTTGGGGGCTACAATTTTGTTGATGTGATTCAGAAAGACAAGATAATGGATAATAAATCCTATGGATAATAAATCTTATGGATTTTATGGTGGAAGAACCATGATAAATCTATAAGAGATGGGAACACCGTGCTCAGAGCAGTGGATCCCCAAAGAATCTTGATCTGCTGATCCTGAAGCTATATGTGAGCGTGGCACTGAGCAAGAAACTTTCAAAGCACAGATATTTTTTATAAAG
>WAAG01003403.1:4439-20625 GCA_013390105.1 Tichodroma muraria
ACCTAAACTGATGGTTTACTTGCAACAAAACAGAGTGTGTTACTGCATGTGTAAAAACAGCTATGAATTTTTTGTAGTAATCCTTTAAATCTTTCCTCACTATTTCAAACCCTTTTAGCTTTCACTAGTTTCTCCCAATAAAAGTGTATTTTCATTATGAATTCATTTTCAGCTGTCTTTCCTTGAGCATGTGGTTGGGTTGACTTTGGAATTAGACAACGTTTAATTAGAAAGCTGAACATGTTCCCATCATGACAGCAAATTATTAAAGAGATACTGCTTTTACTGCTGTCTCCCAAAGATTGCGGATTCATGGATTAGGTTGGGTTGGAAGAGATCTTAAACTCACCCAGTGCCACCCCCTGCCATGGGCAGGGACACCTTCCACTGTCCCAGGCTTCTCCAAGCCCCAATGTCCAACCTGGCCTGGGATGCTGCCAGGGATCCAGGGGCAGCCCCAGCTGCTCTGGGTACCCTGTGCCAGGGCCTGCCCACCCTGCCAGGGAACAATTCCTGCCCAATATCCCATCCAGCCCTGCCCTCTGGCACTGGGAGCCATTCCCTGGGTCCTGGCACTGCAGTTCCTGAGCAATTGTCCCTCTCTGGTTTCCCTCCAGCCCCTCAGACCCTGAGGGGGTCTCTGTGGAAGGAAGGAGGAAGGAGCTGTGAGCTCTCCCCACAACCTTCTCCTCTCCAGGCTGAGCAGCCCCAGCTCTCTCAGCCTGGCCCCACAGGGGAAGCGCTCCAGTCCCCTCAGCCCCTCCATGGCTTCCTCTGGACCCTCTCCAACAGTTCCATGTCCTCCTCGTGTTGGGGCATCAGAACTGTTCACAGCATTCCAGGTGGGGTCTCATGAGACTCAGTATAGAGACAATTCCAAACAGTATTGCACCAAAAAGGAGATGAATGTGTATAAATTCCTCTATTTTTTACCACAAAAAGGTGATACTTAAAAGGTAGCCAAGCATCTTAGACATCAACAGAAATACTTGATTTGCAATGAAAATGAGAATATTTCTTTGTTTTAAAATCCATCTTTTTTTTCCATCTCTTTTAGAATGCATGTAAATATATTTTAAGAATAGAGCCAATATGTATGGAGCAGAGTATGTTTTGAACTGTGAGTTTCAGTATTTTGATGATTTAATAAAACAGAAAATTTAATCCAAATTTTATCTTGAGATCTACAGTGTGATAGAGCTGCCTGACCAATGGATATTTACTGATGGATGGCAGGGCTGATCTTTATTTGTGTAATTCTTAATTCTTATTCTCTAGTGTTACATTGCCACTGATTTCTTTTTACAGCATTTAAGAATTAACCATTTTGATAGCTGATTTGGTCATGGACATAGTTGTGCTCGAGGAGGCTGGAGATTCACTCCTTCAGTTCAGTGAGCCCTGTTAATGCAGGAGGACCAAGGACACCGATTTTGCAGATTATTAACTCTTTGTATATATGGCAAAGATAGATAGCTGGGAGCTGATCCACAGTGGAATAGCTGACAGTATGGTAGGAGTGAGTCTTGGGTGGGAAATAACTTTGGCACTGCCTTACTTTTAGGGATCTCCATGAAAAGACATTTCCCATGTTTTAGGCTGCTTTAGGTGTGTTCGTATAATACTGGTCTATTTAAGGAAAGTCTGTGGGTCTAAAAGCAGTGGTTAGAAAAGAATAAAGAAACAAAATGCATCTTTTGTGGGTGGAAAAGGGAAAAACAAGGCAAGCAGGGGCACTAAAGGCCAGTCAAGTTAGAGAGGAGTAGGCAAAGCAATCAAGGCATGGGAGTTTTTAGGCAAGGCAAGGCAGAGAAGCAGTAGAGAAGGAAAGCCAAAGCAGGAGGAAATCACTCTTTTCCAAGCTTTCATAATTTTCTTAAAAAATATTTGATAGCAATTTCTTGCTATTTCAAGTTTTCTGCCTCGTTTTTTCAATTAATTTTTTCTGTATTCTCAAAATCTTCTATTGTGGCTTCATTTATTTGATGACACAAATGCAGCAGTCATTTCAAATTCAAATCCTTCAGTGCCAGCTCAGTGGTGTTCAGTCTGAACTACTTGCACTGGAGGATGCAGAAAACTGATAATTGTCTTGTGTTCCTACTGATTCATAAAGTCAATGATAATGATCAAAATACTTCTGGTACACAGTTTTTTTTAATGCTGTATGAGACTTAAGCAGGTGAGAAAAAGTTGTCATTGAATCAGCTTGAAAAGAATTTCATAAGGAATATTTGTCATGGTAACTTTGTCGGGCAGTCTGTGCAGTGACTTCTGCATGTTATTGTTCCCAAAAACAAAGACCCTTGACAAAAATATTTCCTAAAGAAACCTGTTTTCCAATACAGTCAACTCCTGTTTAAGGCTGATTCCAGAATCTGCTCAGTCCTGATTATAATTTCCCTTAAATCCTTTAAAATTTGGTGATAAACCCCAAGGTGCTACAGAGCTCATTCAGGATGGCAAAGAAATACTTGTTTGTGCTTCAGGATTTTGGAACATATTTTTGAGAACTGGGATTGTGTCAGGACAGAAGAAGGCTGTAAAGGTCTGGGTTATAAACTCTCTTATTGTATTCTGATTTACTATAATGAGAGTTTTCAGTTCTACATTGCCACATGTTAAGCATAATATTGCATCCAATTTACAAAAATCAAAACACTTTTGCAGTTAAACCAACCAATAGGAACAGGCAATTTTGGTAATAAAGCTGTGTAATATAGAAGATATAATCTCTTGATTGTGTAGAAAATGCATTGAAATACCTTGCAGGTAGGTACATGAGATCTCAGGAAGTTTGACATAAATGGATGAGTTTATTTTTTAAATTGCAAGAGGCCTTGTGAAAAAAATCCAAATAATGTTGTTTTAAGCTGAATTATTCTGCCTTTAATTTCTGCCTTCCTTTAACAAAGTATTTGTTTTCCTGTCCACCCAGCTGTTATTTTACAATTTGTTTTGTGTTCTGTCAAAAATATAAGGTATATTTAATAAAGCAAAACAACCTTAAAAAGTTTAGCACGCAAATGTGGCTTGCAGCAAATCAATTAATCCTATTTTGTGCAACATAAAATCAATTAGTTTTGTGTTTTCCTGAGTACATTTAAAAGCTTCTACACCTCCTGAGAAATGGAAAAGGAGGAGAAAGAGGGAGGCTTGAGAATTTTCAGGGTTCTATTTACAGGCTTGTTTCTTGAGGTGGACAGACCATATCTTGTCACAGCAAATAATAAGAAAGAGCCCAGTTCCCTGCAAACCTTGCAAATCAGAATTATAATTAACTCTCATCCAGAGGAGAAAAGCATGAGCACTGGAACACACAGCAGATTATTTTTCAGGAGAAGCAGCTTCTACATGAGAAGAACCTGAGCTGGAGGGTCTTTGCTCCACTCTGGCATTATCCCATCACTTGTGGTACGTTCTCTGGTTTCCCATTGCTTTCACCCTCTGTTTCTGTACCAACACATCCAAAAGAGGAAATGCATCTGTGCCAAGTGGGATCCATTCCTTGGAAGGCAGGGCTTGGAGCAAAGGAGCAAAGCTGGGAAAATTCTGCACCACCATAGTCCCTCAATCTGAGGCTACAAATCAATCCCTGTGAGACACTGTTTTCTTTCAGCACAAACATAACCTGCTTTTTATAATATAAAAAGTACTGCAGGCTCTATTTTAATTTCGAAAAACTACTAGCAATCTAATGCAAATTCTTTTTTTTTTTTGTCATGATTACTTTCTCATAAAACTAGTAATATGCTGTTTAATGCTGAGCATTTAAAATTATGAAAACTAGAGCATTGACTGTTCTAAGTCCAGTTATGTTGTCTACTTAAACGGAAACTCATAATCCATCCCACCTATTACTTGCCAAAAGTTAAGGATCAGACAATTCAATAGTAGAACAAACTGCTTGATAGTACCTGCATGGCTTGGAAGAAGATGAAATAAAAAATAAGGAAGAGGGTTTTCTTTTCCTCCCTTTGAGAGATAACAGGGATTTGCAGTAATGTTCACAGGACTCTGTGATCCTACAGAACCAAACAGGTGGAATTTGCACTTTATCTAGAGGTTCTATTGAGCATGTTGCATATTGAAAGAGGACAGTTGGCAGGTGAGACT
The DNA here is from genome assembly GCA_013390105.1 of Tichodroma muraria. Classification (NCBI taxonomy): domain Eukaryota; kingdom Metazoa; phylum Chordata; class Aves; order Passeriformes; family Sittidae; genus Tichodroma; species Tichodroma muraria. Next base: position 8,556 of record WAAG01003403.1, read on the forward strand.
GATTATATGAAGTTATACAGTGCACTTATACAGCACAATTATTAAATATTAAATTTATTAAATATATTAAATTTCACAGGGAGACAACATTTGTGCCAGAGAAGGAATGTAGAGTCAGCCACAAACACTTATACCCTACAATCCCAAGATATGGTTATGTAACTCTGCATAAATAAAAATAAATAAATGTTCCCAGTGCCTCATGATGTGGGAATTAAATTTAATTTCCTTTTCAACGGCCATCAAGCAACATTGACTGAATTTGTAAAAGAGACCCAAGAGAGGTACTTCTTACAGCAGCTTTGGAAGGCCCACCCTTGTATTTTAGTGTCTCGCTTTAGTGTATATGGCCGCCACTTTGGAAGTCTCCCAAATGTGCTGATTAATGCTGCACCTGACTCTGTGTAATTAACCATTGTCTAACAGTTTTCAGTGCTGCTCTTGTTTATCTTTAAACTTTCCTTAAAAGCGGAGAGAATTGGGATTGTTCAGCCTGGAGAAGAAGAACTTTGGGGTGACCTCATCATGACCTCCCAGTGCCTGAAGGAGCTGCAGGAAAGATGGAGAGAGACAATTGACAAGGGATGGAGGGACAGGACCCAGGGAATGGCTCCCAGTGCCAGAGGGCAGGGCTGGATGGGATATTGGGCAGGAATTGTTCCCTGGCAGGGTGGGCAGGCCCTGGCCCAGGGTGCCCAGAGCAGCTGGGGCTGCCCCTGGTTCCCTGGCAGTGTCCAAGGCCAGGTTGGACATTGGGGCTTGGAGCAGTCTGGGACAGTGGAAGGTGTCCCTGCCCATGGCAGGTGTGGCACTGGCTGAGTAGGCTTTAAGGTCCCTTCCAAGTCAAACCAATCCATGATTCTATGAGGTCAAAGAGATATAATTGATAATTTTTAGTTTCTAGTTTCATATCATTAGCTGTGTTACTACATCAGACATCTTACAGTGACAAGCAAGGTGGATGCTGCAGTTTAGCACCAACCTAGCAGATTCATCTGCTTCCTGGAATGCTTTTAGCATTCACCAGGAACCTCTGGAGCTGACCTGGGTCCCTTTCTGAGCTCTCACTTCGTGAAAAGGCAGCTGTGTGGCCTCTGCCATTCTTCCACAATTGTGATCAGTGTCTCAGGAGTGCCATAATTTAGTCTAAATCTGAGATACTGCTAGAGGGACTTGGTTTGCTCCCTGTTGCCCAGGTGCCAGTGTAAGTGTGGATGGTGAGCGCATCCTAAAAGCTCAGTTTCACATTAAGCTGTGGGCTGCACCTCTCTCCACATCCCTTATTTCCACAGCATTGCATTAACTTATTGTACAGCAAAAGGTGAAGCTGGACCCATTGGCTAGTTCAGCTGTAAACTAACCTGCCAAAAAAATGGGAATGGCTTGTCATCTCAGCAAATCTGATCGTGACCGTGAAACCGAAATTGTTTTAAGGGAAGAAGCAGAATAAAGGAAGTATAGAGAACAAACAGGATAAGAGAGCTTCTCCTCTCAGCAGCCTGTCCTAGCACCACACAAGGTACAGAGCACACTGGAAGACGGTCCAGATTTTCAGACATGGTCATTACTGGAGCACCACACTTCTGGTTGAACACTCCACTTCTCCTGGAATTTGCATCCCAGTATCCTTGCCCACTCTGTTTTTCTGGGTCTTGTATGGAAGTGCCAGGACCTCTGTGCTCTTTGCACAAGGGGTGCCAGCAAGGAAGCAAACTGGAGGTAGAAAATAAGGGGAAGGGTTGTGGAAATTCTGTGTGCAAATGACTCCGAGAACACACTTTGGGGTAGTTAGGCTGCTGCAGCAGCTGGTGAGCAGCTTTGTAAAGTCATTTCTGACACTTCTGAGCTTGGAAGAAGAAAAGGATTTCCCTGTAATAACTGTCTTTGAGAAGTTAATGCATGAACAGAGGGTTGTGGAAGTTTGTCATCCCAACTTCTGTCTGTCTGGCTTTTGGAAGTCATCTGAAACCATGGTTTGAAAAAAGTCAACAGAAACAAGCAGAGAAGCAAATTTTGCTGTCTGCCTGAATGAAACAAGGTGCCTAATGCTGACCAGAGGTCATTGGCTGTGTAGATCACAGAGAGCACTGCAGAGCATTATTACAAATTTAGCATGACAGAACTAAAGTACTCTGACAAGTTGAAAGCTGTATCCAACACTTACTGCCATTGCCACCAGGCAGCCAAATACCGTCCCCCTGCCACAACATTGGAAAGTTGCTGTAATGGCCATCTTTAATCTCAAAATATCAGGGTAGAAAAGGAAGCCCAGGCCACCAAAATGATGAATTATTCAGTATTTCCTAGAGCTTGACCTACAAATGTCAAACCATACCTGAACACACCTAAGAATATACAGAGGGTATTCTTTGTGGGAAAATGAGGCTAAGGAAAATAACAGTCATTTTGAGGCAACCCTATTTATTTATTTATCTTCCCTGTGTCTTCTAGCAGGAAAGAACATTTGAGTCAACCATACCCAGAGTGAACAGAGCTGGAGTATCCTGTGAAAATGCTGATTACACAGAGGATAAATATTGCTTTAGCTTTTTCTCTACAGTATTTGAGTGATGCCATCCATGACAAATCTTCTGAGGGCTTTATATATGTATTTTAACATATTATTCTTTACTACACTTTAATCTAGATCTTGCAAAACAGACAGACAAACAAAAAAAATCCTGAGGTTAATCTTTCCATAAAGAGTATGTCTGGTGTTGGTGTGGCCCTTTTCACTCTTTAATTGACTGATTAATTATTTCCAAGATATGAATTTCAGGCATTGCTACCTCTGTCTCTTGGTCATCTGGGAATGCACAGGTTCTCCCTTTCCTTCAGAGTGGAGGTCAGACTATTCTGATATCATGTTCTTGGAACATGTGAACTGAGAATTAAGGCTTTTCTTCATTTTCAGATTTTCATGGATCTTTCATAACCTTGCCCTTTATTTTGACTTCAACAACTAGTAAAATGTAGAACAATAATCCTGTCTTATGCATCAGGGTTTATTATGCTGTGAAAAAGATCACAGCCCATGGCAATCCAGGAGAGCTCAGAGGGTCTCATTTAAGACTGCTGTTTGAAGGATCAGAAAAGAGTGGGCTTTAGTCATGGTAATTTGCCATCCTGGCCATGAGTTGGGGGTATTTTTCTTTTCAGGTATGATAACAAAAACGTGGTTTCCCTGGGATTGTTACTCAGGCAATTTTCCAAGGCTGTTTGTTGGGAAACAGGACTCATTACCAGCAGCTGTTTCTGGGAGCAGTGTCTCTGATGAGCTCAAGGAGCTCAGCCCACGAGCTCCTTGTTGAGGCCCAAGGAGCATTTCTAAGCACAACATCCTGCCTGAGGATGGGTGGGAGGTGCATCTTAACAACCTGCCCAGCAGTCTGTGAGCCCAAAAACACTGGTTAGTTTGAAAGATGGAATTAAATGGAATTGTTCACGTAAATCATGTGCCAAAACTCTATCTGTTTACTTTTTCCTACAGTACCCTTGTGTGGTCAGAGGAAAATAATTCTGTGCTGCCAGGTGTGCGGCTCCATCTCCACCTGTTACTGCAAATGTTCAGGTTTATCAAACTATTAACTTCACACTCTAAGCCCCACTTTGTATTGAGTCTTGCAGTTAAGGTCGTGGGGTTTGGTTTTTCATTACTTCTGCGGTTTTTGAAGGCTGATGAACAGACAGGGAAAGGTCAGACTCTACCTGGTTGCACCATGCAGTGGTTATTTCTTTGGTCTATGGGTGACTCTTCAAAAATGTTTAGAAGCATCAGGGAAGTGCAGGCGCATACAATAAGCCCCTTGATGTATTATTTCAGCTGTGGCCTGACCCCTAACATCCTCTGTGTATCATAATCAACAAGGCTGACAAAACAGGAGACTAGAAAAATCGTAGCATTGGGTTTTGTCTATTCCATAAAAAGTGTCTGGTTAAAAAAAGGGGCAGACAAAAGCGGATTTCAGTCCAAAGTAATGAGAATTTTCTCTATACATTACCTGAGAAAGTTATAGTAGACTAGCTGAAATAAATGTTAGATATAAGTAGCACTGAAGGAGCAGAAAATGGAATAGCAATTAAAGTGGAATTTAGTATAGAAGGTCTGGTTGCAATTCCAGTGATGATTGCTGGTCATTGATCATTGATGTATTTAAAAAAAATATCAACAGAATCTTTAAATACACCTGTAGAGGATAATTTCCTCCCCCAGTTTTGGAGAAAATCAGTGAATCAAGCCCAGAATAGTGTATCAGTTCAATAAATGTATTACTATTTTTTTCTGTTTCACACACAACAATGCATCAGTACTAACATATTCTCTGATTTTCTCTCCTGCTGCTGTATGTATAATTAAATGAATGGTGAGGTTATGCATTCAGTGGCAAGAGTAAAATTTCATCAAGTTGATTTAAATTCACTGGAGAGGGATAGAATGACAAAGATATAAAATTATATTTATTGGAATGATGCACTGGGATATGGTGGACTCAAACAGAGCTTACAACCAGAAAAGCCAAGCAGACTCTCAGAATGTCTTTTTAAATTGAAAAGCACATTCTGGCAGCCTTTACTGTGGAATTTCTCCCTAAATTAATGGTAATTTTTTGCACTCTCAGCTGTATAATCATACACAGCCAAATCATTGTACTAGGAAGCCTAATAGAAAATGGATTCAACAAAACCATGCCTGCATGAACCCAAAATTGTGACATGAGATCAGGAATGAAAATGGCAAATTTATGAGATAATATTCAGCTGATATTTGAAGAAGGGAAGTTTATTATTTATATTTAAAAGTGACTGATAATAAACTGGCTTGTTTAATGTCTGGAAGCTGCCTGTTTTACTATAGTGTCTTGGTTTAGAAGACAGGTATCTGCCACGGAAAACAGGAGCCCCCTCTGGGAATGGAGGATGCAAGCCCTCCCCCTCCGAATTGTTACAATCCCGGAATTGAAAGGACTCTCAGGCAAAGATGTAAGGGGATAGGAATAACAGTTCTTTACTACTGCATATAACAAGATAAACAAAATAACAACAATAACTATGGTGTTAACAACAAAAGAGAATCAGGGCACAGTGAGTCTTTTATCACAGGCACCTCCTTTGGTGCAGTCACTGTCACAGGTGGCCGGGGTGAGCAGAGAACCCAGGGTGTCACAGCACGAGATGTGTCAGGAGCTCGGCGGCCGCAGCTGGAGCTGTGGAAAGGTCCCGGCAGCAGCAGGGGGTGCGGGACATGGCCTGGGGAAACCAGAGCAGGAGCGAAGGAACGGTGGGCGCGGGCACCATGGCANCCCCCAACTGCTACCTTCTCCCTTGATTTTTGGCCATTTCCTTTGTCTTTCCTGAGTACCCATAAGTACCCAGTAATTAGTTCCCTAGCAATGTATGGGAGAAAATTCTGTAAGAAAGAAACCCAACCCCCAACACATAGAAATTAAGATCTTGATCTCCTGGTTTTCTTCTTATTCCTTTTAATATTAAAAATAAAGAATAAGCTCCTGAGAGCATAAGAGGGGTGAATTTGCATCTGGGTTCTGCAGCTCTGTCTCCATTTTGAATAGGTGATTCCTAAATAGTCTCGTATCAGAAAGCTTCTTGGCAATATTTTGCTGGCTCTGCAAGGATATATTAAAGGATAAGTTATCTTTAAGTCTCATTTTTGTCATTGTCATTCTATCTGATAGAGAGAAACAGACATTTTGGGATGCTTCTGAGGCTTTTGTCGATGCAAGAAGGGATTATTGTTTCCTTTTTTTCATAGAGGAAATAAATATAGCTCATTAAAAATCAGCCAAGGATCTTAAGAGGTAAAGACATTTTCTAAATGTATTTATCTCTAATACTTATACACCAATGGCATTTTTTAGAATTAGAGTACAATGCTTTAAAACTGACAAGAGTTACTGAAAATGTAATTTTAACAAAGCTAAAAAATATAAAAAATCACCTGCAGGAAACCCAGAATCTATTTATAACACAGTCTGGCACTGTGCTCTTGAGTCTGGTCTGTCCAGGACAAAACGTGGCAAAACATGTATATAGGCACAGGTACGATGGAGTGCCAAAAAATAGAACTTTAATGACAGTAAAATGACAATCACAGGGACCGCATGGTCAAAGGGACAGCATAACAATATATAGGGTTGCCTGACAGCAGGGGCATGTCCCTCCCCATGAGACAGGGACATGACCTACTACGCCAAAGATCCCAAACCAATGAAGAACTAGAACCAGAAATGTGGCCTATATTGAAATGATCCCATTAGCACCCTGTCATGGTTTGGCCCTGATTGGCCAATGTGCAATATTGACACAAGATGAAACCAATGAAAAGCATAGGTACGCCTTTGTGAATACACATTTTAAGTGAGAACCCAGAAAAGTGGCTACTTCTGGTTTCCGGTTGGGCAAGAGGTAACAGGTGCTGCCTGGCCCACTCCACCGCAGCCCTCATGGCCTGGCTGGGCCAGGCCGGGCCGGGCCTGGTGCGGCTGGGCAGGGGAGGGGAGGCCACAGGCCCCAGCCACGGCTGGGCTGAGCCACAGCCGCTGAGATCGGGCTGATGGAATCCGAGCTGCCCTCCCCACCGGCGCAGACGCTGGGGGAGCTTCCCAGAGCTGTCCCGGAGCCAAGAGACATCATGCCGCTGAGACCGGGCCGGAGCGGCCCTGGCAGGGTCAGGCCACCCAAGTGGGGTTTGCTCTGGGGCCGGTTTCACCCTGATGAGTCCAAGGGGTGGAGGGAAGAGTCCATTGAGCCCCTCTCCCCAGCCGCAAGGGTTCAGCCAGCGGCTGAGGCCAGGAGCAGCCCTGCAACTCCACAGCCCCGAGAGAAGGAGAAACCTGCAGCCCCAGCACGGCCTGGAGTGCATCACCTGACTGCTTTAGCCTGGCTGCTGCCTCTGTTAACTCCTTCAATGCACAGATGAAACCAGAAAACTTCTGTCCTCTCTTGAGTGAGAGAAAAGCCAGAGTGAGGACACATAAAGAGACCACATGAAGACATTAAAGTCAGTAAAGAAAGTGATGTTCTAAATGGAAGGAAGATAAGGAGTTGTTTCATTTTCCAGATTAATATCTCTTGTAAGCTATGGTGATGGACTATAGTATATTGAGACATTTCCTTTAAACCATAGAGAAGTATGGAGAGATGGAGAGTTCAAATTGTAGACCTGAGCAAAGGAAGGCAGTGTTGAGCGAGCCAATGTTGAAGTGGCTGTGATTGCTGAGAAGTTTGAACAGAGAAATGAAGTGATAAAGACTCTGCCCTGAGAAGAAGAAGGAGGAGGAGCAGGAGCAGGAGAAGAAGAAGAAGAAGAAGAAGAAGAAGAAGAAGAAGAAGAAGAAGAAGAAGAAGAGGAAGAAGAGGAGGAAGAAGAAATAATAAGAAAGAAGAAGAGGAAGAAGAAGAAGAAAGAAGAAGAAAGAAGAAGAAAGAAGAGGAAGAAGAAAGAAGAAGAAGAAAGAAGAAGAAGAAGAGAATCTGTTTCATGCAATGAAGATAATCTTATAGAGAAAGAGAACCTTTGTTTTTGAACAGTTTGTCTTTAAAAATAAACCCCATACATTGATTTTGGCCCAGAGGCTCAGCTATGAAAGGGCTGTGAACATGACAGAGCTTCATGATGCAGATGTTTTGGGTGGCTGTTATTCGTGGAGAGTTTTGGGTTTTTTTCCATAGCAAATAAGAGATGCTCCAATCCCTAAAAGAATTGAAGAAAGACTATTCTAGAATTGGGAAAACTTGACTGAAAATTCTGAATGTGATTTCTGTATGTTGTCAGTGAGAATGAAAGAAAATTTGGGGAGGGAAGAAGAGTGTTTTGAAGGTCTCATTCTGATTCTTGTTTCTTTCTTCTCTTTTATTTTTCCCTTTTAGTGTTAGTTAATAAAGTCTATTCTTTTCAAGTTTAAGTCTGCTTTGCTCTTGATTAAAGAATTTCAAATTGGCAACCTAAAACCACAACACAAATTAATATTTCTGTCTGGTTTCAGACTGAAACCATGACACATCCTTTCAGTATTCTGCCTCCCATGGTCTCAGGTTTATGCCTTTTACATAAGCTACCTGGGCTAAGCTATTGTCCATCCCAGATACTTCGGTTACCACATCTTTATGGGATTTTTATGTGGTTTTTTTTTCTTTCAGAGTAGTATTTAATTTCAAAAGGCACTTTCTGCTTCTAAATGTAAATTAGAGCAAAATTTTTGTATAGCTATTTTATTTTGCTTCCTTCAAATCTAAAATGTCTTAACTCTAAATATTCTTTAAATAAAATTTATCCTTGTTGTGGTTTTGTTTGTTTTGTAGCCATTATAATTGAAGAATTTTCCCATTATCCTTGGAGCTTAAAAATTGAAAATATTTACAATTCATGGTGAGACCAAAATACCCCAATTGATCTACAGTGATGCCAGTTGTATTTTAAGATGCCTAATTTTCAGTTAAAGAATTGCATTTAAAGGGATGTTAAAGGTGCCTAAGGTTGGAAATGTCTGCTTTAAGAGTGTTTTGTATTTCATGAAAAGCTTCTTCTGCACTTGGTAAGTTGCATCATCTAAGCATTTTTTAGTGGATAAAAACAGATTAAAGCAACATACTGAGAAATAGCTGTTAATCTGCCGTGCTCTTGTACTTTTTCATGAGATGAGTCATGAGCTGTTGAGAAAAAACCACAAATTATTTCATTATATCAAAATATTAGAAGTTAGTTTATCCTAGTGCTATTTGACAGCAGATTCAGAAAAGTCCCTCAGAAATCAGTGTTTTCCATTTTCCTCCTGGCTTGACAAGGTGTCATTAGCACGAGAGCAATTCTAGCCATGTTAAAGAAGATTTTAGGTGCTTTTAGCTAGATAAAAATGTAGAAACTCTCAAATCTCACATTCATTTGAATTTTGGTATGTTTTCCTCTAGCTTTTAAGTAAACACAAATCCTTGCTTTTAAAAGATAGTTTTAAACTTTTATGTTATGCAAAGTTTCAAAGACAAAAGTAGATGTATTTAGATGAGTGAGATTAAAAGAAGGTGTGATAAACACCCAGTGAATTCCAGGCATGCTGTGAGAGCATTTCCTACAGGTGCAGAAAGTGAAATGGCGTCCCAGGATCTATGAAAATAAAGCTGACACAAGCCATCATAGGAAAGATCTCATTCCAGTGCACTCAATTTGTGTGGCTGTATCTGTCAGTTTATGTCTAACCTTTAAGCTTGATGCATTTTCCTATTTTCTTTGTCTCCCCTGAAGAAATCTGTGGTTCAGGCTTCTGAATTCCTGTACCAGGCTGATGCAGCTTTTTCAGAGTATTCCAGAAGGTGTCTTAGATTTCATGACACATTTTATGTTTGGCTCCTCATGGAAGTCTCACCCTGACTAAGCCTGAAATAGATCATTGTGGAGGATGAGGTGTAACCACATTTTATCCCAAATATTGTGTTGGGACAGGAGAGTTGGGATGGAAGAGATGGTCCACCCCAATTCTCTGCCTGGAGGGTTGAAGTGGGCTCAAAGGGGATTCAGGGGGGTTCAAAGGGGTTTCAAATGGGTTCAAAGGGGTTCAAGGGGACTGAATTTTTGCCTAGATAACATATAAAATAGAAGTATTCAAATGTAATCCTTCTATGCTACCTTTCAAAGGAGAAAAAAATAAAGATAGAGATTTGTTCCCCTGTCATCTTCTAAAATCACTGACGGTTTATGATATTTTACAAACCCTATATGGAAATGGATTAAGATTTGCTCTTGTCTAAAGCAAAAGTCTCTTTTAAAAAAACTGAAATACTGATTATTTTATTTTTTTTTTTAATTTTTTTTTTTGGTCAGCTTNNTTTACTCAATAGCATCTATTTAGTGAGTGGAAGAAGTAGTCTGGATATTAAGTGTTCCAAAAAGTTTTGCCTTAATCAGTTGGAAGCAGCATCAGTCCAGCTTGAATTTGTAGTATTATTGGTGTTTTTAAATCCACATGAAAATATTTGCAATAGCAGTTCCTTTTTTGTGTAATTACCAAGAACGGTTCTATGTGTTTTTTCAATAAAAGTCTGATTTCAACCAAATTCTAGGAAGAATTTTGTGCCACAAAATTATAGCTACTGTGGTAAGGCCATGATGAGTGGTTCTGGCTATACGAGGAGCTAAATAGTGAGACAAATGGCAAAAAGACCCCGCCCAAAATCGTGGCAGCTTGTACAAAACCCAACTGATGTGAAAAAAATGATAATATTAAGAACCTTCAAGCATCAAGAATAGATACTTGAACATGGGGCAGGAACACCTGGCAGCATGGGAGTTCTTTCTTGGACAGACAAAAAGCAGACATTGGATTAAGGGTTCAGCCATTAATAAGTTTTACTGCTCATAAAAACAAGGGAGAGAGAGAACATTTGCTTCTTTGTTAGGAAAGGCTATAAGAGAGAAGGATATCAAGCTTCTAACATCATTTCTGATTGGAAAAATATGAAAAAGGGCAAGGACATATGAAGAAAGTTTAGGCAGCTTCATTTCAGCTCTAAACAAGAGGTAGTTCAATGGGTGTCAATGTTTTTCACTTAATCACATGTGTTTCTAAATAATGTACTGTGTTTGGAAGTGTACTTCTCAGCCTCAGACTGTTTGACAGTGAGGCTGGTGATGTTTGGCGCAACTGTTCCCAAATTGTCACATAAGGAGCAATAGCTTTGATTAATGAGCAGCTCAGGGGGACTGAGGCTCATTACTGAGCAACTTCTCCAACCCAGAGCCCTAAAGACTCGGCTTGCTGAGTAACCAGGCCTTACAACTCGGGATGTATCCTGAAGAGTAGCAGTGTAGTGGGACAGTGGAACATATTCCAGCTGATGGAACAGGCAAAGCTCTCTGAAGTAAGGAGGGAATCTTAATTAGTGTTAGGATTTTTCTTTATTTCTTCTCCTTCTTCTGCAGACATATGTGGCGTGGTTTACCAAATTGGATCACGTGCTTAAAAATTAATAAATGGATACTGTTTCCTTGGTCTTCTTCTTTCCTGAGGTATTTATTCAGAAAGCAGAATTGACTGTGAGTGACTTGGGTTTTGTAAAACCACTTGAGCTCTCCTTTTTATTGATTCAAGCATCCAAGTGTGAGAAGTGATGGTTGGCTGAAGAAATTACCTTAGCCAGGTCTAGGTGCTGCATTTGGGCTTGAATTCTGGAATCTAAACTCATCTCAACCTTTTGTGCCTTTCTTTGGTTTAAGTAACCTGCACTTCTGTGCTATTGACTGAATAACAGTATAAAAAGGGATGGGGATTTCTTCAGTGATGAAAATCTAAGTGGGAATAATGAAGAGCAAAATCACAGCACGTTGTGTACTTCACAAAAATATATTTACTTATGCTGGAACAACAATGTATAGTTTCTGTAAAACTTCCATTAAAGTAAATTGGATCTTGGAAAGAAGTCATCAAGCAGCACTTTTCCAGGCTATTCTTTAGCCTGTTACATCTGAATGTCATGGCAAGGAAAAACATGAAACTGGCTTACTGACTTTCAGTGAGACAATAAATAAAAAAAAGTTAGGGAACAAATTTGAAAGCTGCTTTTGAATTGCAGAAGATATCATTTCAGTTCTAATTGATCAAGGACTCGATGACCTTGTTTCAAATGAATCCATTCAGGCACCCAAAGAACTCTAAGAAATCAGTAAAATTAATTAGGGCTGATAAACCATTTCCTTTTGATTTTGATGCTAAACTTGAGGCCATTTTTATTGAAGGATGTCTAGAGAAAGGAGAATGTTGCTATTCTTTGTTGTGGAAGGCACAAATTCATTTCACATTTAAATAAAACAGCTTTTCAAACTTACTGGTGAACACCAAATTTATGACAAGGGGCAGGGATAGATGAACATAGTAAATGGAGAGGATAAATGCAGTAAACACCAATTTAGTAATTATAATAAAGCTGAATATTGTCGTTCAGCCTGTTGTGACTTGTCTCACAGGGGAGTAAAAGTAGAAAGAATAGAGAGTTTTACAAATTTGAAATGTCAAAGCATTGCTAGAAACTGAAGAAAGATGTCACCTTGTCGTGGTTTCATTGT
>WAAG01003410.1:0-13247 GCA_013390105.1 Tichodroma muraria
TAGATCTTGAGCCCGAAGTTTGTTCATGCTGCTCATAATGAACTCTTTACAGCTAAAATTATTTTTTTATGTTATAAAATTGCTTAAATGGTGCTTTCACTTAAACAAGCATGTAAAAAAGTCTTTAGAGTACCTTCAGCTTCAAAAAGGAAAAAATTAAAAAGGAAAAGGAGCCAGAAGTACTAGCCTTCCTGTTGTGATCCTGGCAGTGGCAGCTCAATACCAGGAGCAGCTTGCAGTTACAGAATAGTAGTTGGTGGTGGTGTGTTGTGCTTCTGTGAGCTTCCTCTTCAGTATCTCATTTATGAAAAGTATCAGCTGATACGTTAAGTCAAGGACTTTGTGTTGGAATCAGTGTGATGCAACAGCACCTTCTCTTACTTGCTTGTCTGCAGGGCTCAGCTCCACCACCTTCTCCAACACCTAACAGAGAAATGAAGAATAAGGCAGTTCTTTGCAAGCCTTTGACAATGACGAAAGCCACGTACTGTAAACCTCATATGCAGACAAAATCTTGTCAGACAGGTAACTCCTGAACTGGGCTAGAACAAATTACTTCGTTGCAGGTTTTTCTTAACTATTACTGTCTTTTAACATATTGCAAATATTCTAATTTTTTCCCACTAAATTGCATTTATATATATATTTAAATACCTGTAGTATTTTCCTTTTTCCTTTTTCCTTTAATAGAAGATGAGTGGAAAAAAGAGTATGTCCCAGTGCCTATTCCTGTACCAGTCTACGTTCCGGTGCCTATGAACATGTATAGTCAAAATGTTCCTGTTCCTACCACAGTTCCTGTTCCTGTAAGTGAGACTTCAGCTTCATTTTAAAATTGGCATCCATTCACATGCATGTGTGGCACCACCTTGTGTTCTCCTTGTGGTCCATCTAAAGGACTGCAGGATGCTGCAACACTATTTATTGAAAAAGCATTAGAATCTGACAGTGGCACTTGGTTCCCTGACTGTTCTTTAGGACCTGTCTGCCTGCTTCCAGTGTGAAAGTCTTGTGCTGCCGAGCTTTTGAGCTTTTTAGGAACAGTTCTGAGTGATACTTCTGCTTTTGCTGAATATACTGAATAAGCCTTTAACGGCAAGATTTGTTCTTGTACTAAGGAAGATGAAAACGTTGTGTTGGGAAAGGATGGCAGAGTGGGATAAAAAGCAGGACAAAACAAGCCCCTGAAACAAGATGTTGATTTGTCCAAACTGTTAGTCTAAGGTTATAATCAGACAGGTTTGAAGTTCCAAAGACCCCCCTTCTGTTCTTTCTTTGATCAGCTATATTTTGCCTTTTTTTTTTTGTTGTTGTTGTTGGGTTTTTAACCTGTCAGCATTTTTTGTTAGCTCACACTAAAGTGACTTGTTTCTAATCTGTATCAACTCTGTCTTCCAGAAGAGTATAGAATTTTTTTGGTTTTGGTTGCTTTGTTGTGGCATTTTTTCTTTTCTAATTATCCCTTCCTCCCTTTCTGCTCAGGTGCCAGTTCCAGTTTTTTTGCCCACTACTCTGGATAGCACTGAGAAAATCCTTGCAGCAATAGAAGAGCTGAGGGGAAAAGTGCCCTCAGATCCTCTGGAGGCTGAGCTACTGAACTTGTCAGGGGTGGTACCTGAACATGTTGGAAAAGCTGAAGCTTCTGATGTGGCCAGTGAGTTTCCTGATGAGTTTTTGACTGTTTGGAGTGCTGGGGGATGTGTGTGACAAGAAGGATTTGGTTTGTTTTCTTATTTTAGGGGAAGTTTGACTACAACAGTGCTGTCATTGAGGTCTTACATTAAGTTGCATTGTACTTTAGCGTCAGATGGTAGCTAAGTACCACACAGGCACTTGCTTGCTCCCCTCATGCCTGCTGGGGAAGAGACTTGAAAAAAAAAGTGAACCTTGTGAGTCAAGAACAGTTTAATAATTCAAACAAAATAAAATACAGTACTAATTATACTAGTAAATACAATTAAAAGAGGGAAGAGAGAGGAATAAAACACAAGAAAACTAAGTGATGCACCATACAGATGCTCACCACCCGCTGAGCCATGTCCAGCCTGTTCCTGAGCAGCAATTGCTGGTTCCCAGCCAACTTCCCCCACTTATATACTGAGCATTGTGTGGTGTGGGATACCCCTTTGGACACTTCAGCTCAGCTGTTCTGGACATGCTCCCTCTCAGCTTCTTGTGCACTCTGGCAAAACATGGGAAACTGAAAAAGCCCCTTAGAGTAAGCACTACTGGGCAGCAACCAACACATTATTCTCATGATCAAAATTCATATCTGAAGATCAAAAAGTCCCACATAGTTTGTAGTTTTAGTTTATCAGTGCCAATGTCTCTTTACTCTTCTTTCCTGACTCTGCTTGCCCAAATCTTCAAGTCTCTTCTATATCTTTCCAGGAAAATTTGCCTTCACCTAAATGGAATTTTGAAGGTTTTTTCCAAGCTCTTTCAACAGATTTCTGAAAGTTTGTTGACAGATTACATAAACTTATGCTTTCTGCCTCATTATATGGGAGGCCCGCGGAGCTGCAGTCCCAGGAGGCTTAGTGTATTTCAGTCTATTGCCATTCTACTAAAACAGCACATTTCTGGTAGCACTGCAAGGTTGTCATTTTCAGTTTCTTGCTCTCTTTTGTGAAGTACAGCTAGCTAAATGAGCAGATGTATGGGATCAGAGCTTGCTCGCTTGCAGAGGACTGAATTTGGAGCAGTCCGTGTTTCCCAGAAGTTGGAGAGAATTCGAGCTCTGTTTCTCCCTTCCTGCATGCCTTATTTGAGAAACAGATCCTAGATTAGCAGACTTGAAAATCTGTTCTGTTGTGACAGGATCAGGTAGGAAAATAGATAGTTAGGTTTGTCAAGGTTGTTTGAGTTCTGAGATTGGTTGATATGATGCATGTTCACCAGTATTTGATTTTCTATATATCTGCTTTGCTGACTCACCTTCATGGAGAAGAACAATGGAATAGTAAGTATCTTTTATGTTTGAAGGAAATAAGGTTTCAGAAGTAAATCTGAGATCCCAAGAACAAGAAAATGTAGGATGCGAATAAACAGAGCAATCAATTTTAGAACAACTCAGCTTCTAAAGTTATAGATCTGCACCATTTGGCAAATCCATGTGTTGTCTAAAATAATGAGATTTTTACCTTTTCTTTTAAACAGGTGTGATAGTTGACTCAAATCTCCTAAACTCAGAGTCACGGACAAGCTTGCCTGATGTTCCATATGAGCCAGACCTTGATATTGAAATAGACTTTCCAAGAGGTAATTCTTCTCTGATTTTAATAAATCCTGTGACACTGTGGGCAGCTGTTGTACCTTGTTTAATCATCCTTTCAGAGGAGCTTTGTTTGATTGCGGGGTCCACCTGGCTGACTGTTAGGTAAAATTTTGCCATGCCTTTTTAAGATGGGGGACTTCTGAATTAGTTCTTCCATCTTTCTAAATACAGTATTTGAAGCAATGCAAAGAAAAGGGAAAGTTAACCATTCGCAAAGAGCTTGGCTGCATCATTTGTTTTGAATGTGGATTTAGGAAAGTTATTTTGAAGGCTCAAGGACTCAGATGGCATAAGTCATGGAAAACATACTGAATGCTTTCTTCAATCACCAGGTATTTTCATGGTTTAGAGAAGAAATTACTAAAGGGTCAACTTCACACTCAAGTTTGTTAGAAAATTGCAAGTTGACATGCTGCACGCCACTTGTGTTACCTTTTAATAGGCTGGTAATGTCCACACTGCATTTGAAGTGATAGCATTATTTGAATTAACAGGAAAAAATCACAACTTTGCAACCTTTCTGGGAAGAAATTCATGATGCTATACAGTACAATTTCTACCGCTCTACAGAATGCAGGGAACAGTGTCTGTTTCCTTACACCGCACCCCAGTCAAACCAAGATCCAAGAAAGCTTCTGGCTGTAGTTACCTTCCTTCTTACATAGCTTCTCTTGGACACAGGACTCTAATACCTCTCCTGGGCAGGTTCTGTAGGAGCTGACAGGCTCCTTTTGTGCTGTGTTGTAGATATCTGCAGTAGATGCCCAGTTTGCTCTATGCATAATTTAAAGAGAAAGCCTGTGGGTTAGTCTGACCTTAATCTTGGGAAGTTTACTAGTCAGATGCATACTAGGTTTAAACCTCACTCTTTTTAAGTGAGGCCGGGTACGTGAGAAAGAAAAACCATGCAAGAAAAGAAATAAACGAGTTAGAGTAATAAGTAGCAGCAGTCTGTAAGAGGCATTGATTATACTGAAGTGCTTCTGAGGTAAGATTCTTTGTGGTATCAGGAGGAGGACTGCTTTTGAGTCTGGGGCAGAGGTCTGAAATCTCTGCATGTAATTACTATTTCGTCTACACCAGCTGGAAAGCTGTTGTGGGAAATAAGGTGGAGAAATCAGATTATCAGAAGAGCATTCAATTTTGAGTGAAAACATTCTTTGATGGCTAAATGAGGGATGAACCATCTTTAATAAAGTAATAAAGGTGGGACTTGCAACATTAAATCCATTCATATGGTGTCTCATTCCTCTATGTTGCCTGAAATAGAGTCCTCAATCCTACCCCTGAAATGTTAAATAAACAGTATTTTGAGGTATTGCCAGACATCTGTTTACCAAACTTAGCTCTAATATCCATCATGAGCTAGACATCCAGCACTTGTATAAATATAGACTAAAACCAGTTTCTCTGAAGGAGTTTGCCTTCTGATTCTTAATGTGTTTAACCAAGTGTAATGTGCTACGTGAAATAACAAAACAGGAATAGAAATAGTACATGCAGTTTTGTTCGTGTACTTAGATTAAGTTAATTTGTATTTTTTCCAGTCACAGCTGCTCATTCTCACCATACCTTAAAATTCTTGATACCAAAGACAGCCTGGGTAGAAAACATTATGTAAGAGTCTACAGTAAGAAATTCTGCCTTAGCAGCTTAAGATAATGCTTGAAATGTTGAGCATTATATCCTCTGAAACTTACTGAGAAATATACTATTTGACAGCTTTGTCTTAGTTTGAATATAAAAATAGGTTTGTTTCCTCTTACCAAAACCCAGTGTTTGGTTGTGTTTGTGTGACTTTGCGGACACCTTATGTTAAGGTACACCAATATAGTTAATTTTTTTTTTTTTCAAAGCGTGGTTATTTAAAAGATGTTTAGAAATAAGTTTCTGTTAATGTATTTTCAGCAACTGAGGAGCTTGATACAGAAAATGAGTTTTTGTTACCTCCTGTTTTTGGTGAAGAATATGAGGAACAGCCAAGGCCTCGGTCCAAAAAGAAGGTAAATTTTTCATGCTATTAAAAATAAGAAAAGCACAACATTTATATAGGAAAAAATATCCAGAGGTTTTTTTAGTTCTCATACTGATTTGCAGCATGTTACTGTCTGCTCATACCTAATGCCCTATTTTTGTGTCATAAATTGATACATTTCAAATAGTAAAATTATTTCAGTGGTATGTCTGTTGCAGATAACTATGGGATTTGATAGGAGTGTGATTTGTAAATTCTGGTCCTGTTTTAGCTTCACAGTTGCAGAGCTGTTGATGGAATGTACCACTGTACCTACTGTACTCTGAGCTACCTTCTACTTGGGACAAAGATGTCTTGGTTTAATATGATAGCAAAAGGGAAGAACATTGGCATTACTATGGTTTATAATGGGAGCCATGGCATTTCCTTTATTAAAAGAGTTTAAAATTTCATTTTTTTTATTTGCTTGTAATTTTCAAGATTTTATTTTTAGTCAGTCTTAATTTAGACTTCGGATACAAATTACCCATAGTCTTTTATTTAGAAGGACATTACCGAGAAATAGTTTCCTATGCCTGGCACGAAGCTGAAACGGTTTTGTTCCAATAACTGCAGTAGATATTGCAGCTTTAAAAAAAACAGCAAACTTCTGCTACAGCTTTCTAATAATAAATGGGTCTTTCTTGTATCAAGTCTGGAGATTATCCACTGGACATTATCCACGTATCCACTGCTGGGCATGCTTTAATCCGGAGCCCAGATCCGGCTTTTCCATTGGTGGGTTCATTTGAGCCTACGAGTCGAGCCTGTGACACAGGTTTGTCGCATCTTTAGTTCCCTGTGCATTAGCAGGATGAAATCCTGCCGAGGTTCAGCGCGCGCTCGGCCCGCAGCAGGCTGCGCCGGGCTCTGTGTCCCTGCTGCTGGGACTGCCGGCGGCGTTAACCTCCGTGTTCCCGTGGCAGGGCGTGAAGAGGAAAGCCGTGTCGGAGTACCAGGCGCACGATGACAGCTCCGAAAACTCCGAGTGCAGCTTCCCCTTCAAATACGCCTACGGGGTGAATGCGTGGAAGCACTGGGTAAAGTCTCGGTATTTGGACGAAGAGCTTCCGGAGTTAGAGGAACTGAAATCAAGTAAGCATTTCCCAAAATCTGGCACCCAGATTCTGACCTGGTAGGGAGAATTGCTGTGCTTGTGTGATTCTCAGCTGGGATTTTTGATAGAATTTTTCTCACGTCCTTAATGTTTCCAGCACGACTGAGATTATTTTACCGCAGAGTTGCCAAACTTTTTTTTTTTTAGTTTTTCCGATTTGCCTCAAAATGCTGGGTCTCACACGTCTCATGAAAGCTAGGACAGCGCCTTCTTGGCTATTCTGATTTTCCGTGACCATTTTGATTTTTTTGTTTGCATCCTATTTTTCCTCATATGCTAACTCACTTCAGAGTTCACACCATTTCTGGGCTTCTAAATGGCAAGGGAGGGGCATCCTCCTGCTCTTTGTCCTGTAAGGAGATCTTCCTCTGAGGCTGGCATCACCTGGCTGTGGAGCTCTGGCACAAGGTGGCCTTCGATCCCCTGGAGCTGTGCTGCTCTTTCTGCAGCTCTCCTCTCTGTACGTGTTTGTACTGTGAGGGAAGGGGGGGATTGCTGCTACTCCAGCTGTTCTTCATCTTCCACGTGCATCACAGCACCCTTGTGTTGTGCTCTTGAATGTTTGGAAACTGCTGTTTCCCCTGAAGGTGCCCTTCTACACCACTGGCTTCACTTCAGCATCTTGGGCTGCCTCTGTGTCATCCTGAGCTGTGCATGACAGTACGTTTGTTAGCAGCTGTTACTGCATTTGGTTAACTAGACTTTACTGTGGGAGCCTTGATTGTTTTAATACAGAGCTAACATTTTAACTGCTTAGTACATTTTAGTCTCATTCATTGGTTAATGGAGAGGACATCAAGCCAATTTCCAGTCAAAAAATACCCCATCTCACCTTCACTGTGTGACAATTCTGTTGTATAATGTAGCATTTCTTCTCTATTTTACAGTAAAGTCTGTGAAATTAAAGGAAGATCTATTATCACATACTTCAGCTGAGTTAAACTATGGGTTGACACATTTTGTCAATGAAATTCGAAGGCCTAATGGAGAGAACTATGCACCTGACAGCATCTATTATCTGTGTCTTGGAATTCAGGAGGTTAGTAGAGGCTGTAGAGATGGGAAATGGAGCTGCTGATTTGACTGTAACCTATTTCAGTAGAAGAGTGGAGATAACATGGATTTGATGCCTAGGAGCTACCCTTAATACATGGCTGTGATCAGGCTGCTGTGTAACCACATTGTAGAAAGCTGTCTGTGTAGGAAATGAGTTTGCAGACCCATCCTGAAAACTCAAACACAAATTGGTATATTGTAATAATTTTAAGCTTCTTCCTGGGTTAAAGCAAGTAATTAACCTGGTCAAAAACTACATAGTCTTTTCAAACGCTGTGCTTCATTTTGTTTGCTAAAGAAGTCCAATGTAAAAACAGAATGAAACAAGGCATGATCTCTAAGTGTTTTACTAATTCGATTCCTTAGCATATAGAGGAAACAACCTAAATTAAGTGTCTTTTGGGGGGGGTCTAATTTACTGAGTATTGCAGACTGTGGACAGGCAAGGCAGAGTGCGGGAAACTCTGCTGTATTGACTGTCTTACAGTAAGATAGGAAGGTTAGATGTAATGTATGTGAAGGCAATAACCTATCACTAGATAATTAGGGGAAGCTATTCCACAGCTTATCCTTTAAGCAGGAAGGGCTGTCTTAATTTTTGCTACATAAGGCAAAACATAGGTAAAATAAGCAGTGTTCAGAGCTGAGAGCACAGAAGACTTCATTCAAATTAAAAGACAATAAAAGATGTGTGTGATGTGGAAAGCAAGCTGCTCTCAAGATTTGCAGTTCTGCTTAAACTGTTCCATACTTGAGGCAGAGGACTTGAATCAAGTAACAAAATTTTAAATTCAAGTATTTTAAAAATAAATAGTAAAATAGTAATTTTCCTGTGTTATAAGTATGCAAAAATAAAGAGTTAGTTGCTACCTTTGCCTCATTGTTGAAACTTGAGAAGCAAATGTTGATTTTAGTCAGTGGCTTTTTAGTCAATATTGCTACAAGGCGTGTTTCAAATTCAGCTAGCTTTCTGCTTCTGCACTTGCATGATACACTCTTTCTGTACCTTTCTGTTGAATTGAAAATACTCATATTAAGCAGATAAACAGTACACAGAAACAGTACACAGAAGGAAGTATGTGTTTATAAAATGGTACTCAGATAATATTGATTTTAATCTTTCTCTTTGTACCTTTGACATTGTCTATTTTGTTAGTCATAGAAGTTATGTGTAAAACATCTTTTTTTCAGCTCTTCAGAACCATAGTTTGTGTGGCGGCCACAGTTATCATGAGGCCTAATACACATACACAATGCTGGAACATTAGCGGAGCAACATGTGGTCATTTTACTGTAATCTTACTGCTTATACTTAGTGTCCAGTATTTAATTCAGGCAATGTGAACGGCCCTGATTGGTTGGCCAGACTGGTAGGAAGATATGCTGTGTTCTCATGGGTTTGCATTTCACAAAGGCAGACAGCAAGTGAGGGACAGAAACATGAGCTGTTCAGGGCTGCAGCCATCATCTGTGTGTGCTAATGGCAAATATTTGGGGGTGTACCACCTTTCTGAAGAAACACGTTTAAGCAAGCTAGTGGTACACTAAATGCAATCTAGTTGTCACAATGTACAGTAAAACTCCATTGCCTTCTAGAATTTGCTTTCCATCTGACAACCCTGACCCTGAAAGAGAATAAATTATATGATCAGAGGAGATTAAATTATGCCATTTAAGGATATGGTTGGGCCAAAGATCATTAATATTTTGCTATCTTAGAGTAGTTTCTCTTCAAAGGAAGAGAATGTAGGAACCATAGGCTAAAAAAAAAAAATACATTACCCTTCCACCAGCATTACCGCACTCATTGAGGCTAAATACACACTCAATTTGGAGCTTTTCCTCATGGATAGAATGTGGTTTGAGCCCAGGAGTCTTCAAGTCCTAAGTTGGTTTTCTTGTTTTTGTTTGTTTGTTTTTTAATTTTGGAAAATAACTTTTCCCTAAAGGAAGCACTGTAAAATCTGTTGCAGGAAACTGGTCCCTGAGTGATGGTGCAGTTTCTCAGTTCAGGCTGATTTGCAGCTGAAATTATTCTGCTTTCGGACAGATGTGGTTCAATAATGGTTTTGATAACTCTGAAGTAGTGATTCTGAAGAATATCACACTTAGAAATAAAGGCTGCCATATGGTCAGGCAGGCATCTAGTGGAGAGGGTTCATCCAGAGGAAGGTGTTAGCCTGTAGTGCTCCTTTGTTGCATCATGGCCTTCATTCTTTGGCCCTAATTGGGGTTATCGGGATTTAGCTTGGGGTTTTTTTCTTGTTTTTTGTATGTCTGGCAATGGGGTTGTTTGGGCAGGTTGATAGAGTTTGGCAGATGGTTGCCTGAAGGTGAGACAAACAAAATCGCTGGGGACAGCGATTCAGCCTGTTCTCCTCTGCTGTGGGATTCAGAGGCAGATCCCGTTTCTTCCTGTGCACTGCCGTTACAGTAGAGCTCATCTCGGGTGGGAATGGCTTGTGCTCATCCCGCCCCTGTAGGGTTTGTAGAGCAGCAGAGCAGGGCATTGTGGTGTGGGAATGAAGGGTTGCAGGTTTGGGTGGTAGACGGGAGTCTGCCCTGCTACACAACGTCACCCTTCTGTAGACTCTGTGGTGCTACTGGTCCAGGGGGGTCCAGACCTCTGCTGGGCATGCCAGGGTTCAGTCAACACTTAACTGTGAACCAGGGAGAGGAAGTAGTTTTAGTTGAGTTCTCAAAGGCTTGTGTGTGGATTGGTTTTGAACCAGTTTTCGGTCTTCATTTTCACTGCCAGAGTTCAGTGTGAGTGTTTAATGTGAACCAAAGAAAAATACGTGGCAGAAAAATGTGCCAGGTAATGGAGAGGTGAACACCATGAAGTTTATAGTAAGCTGTATTATCTGGCTTAGAGTTGCTTTATAAAGTCAAAACTGGTGTATGTAGGAACAAGCACGTGGGGGAATATTGTGCTTTGAGGAATTAGTTAAATTTATCGTATAAGTTATCTAAATGCAAATGTTGAAAATCTCTAGGAAGTGTATTCATTCATTTTCCCTTACTACAAAATTAAGTGCAAAGATAAGGAAGCCAGGATGTACTGAATCGTGATCACCTGTGATAAGTAACTGTTGTGTTTGATGTGATTTCAAGCACGGGTACAGAAATAGATGCCATTTCCAGAAGCAAATGCGTTTTTTGTCTGTCACTTTTATTGTATTCACTAACAGGCATGTTCTTGCAAAGATAACGCTGAAGTGAAAAACTTTAGAAGCCAATCCTCCCTTTCTTAGAAATGTCTCCAGAGAGAATAATGTCAAATAGTAGTCCTCAGCCATTAATTCTTGGGAAAGGTTCAAAAGAATTTCTGTCTGTAAGGTCAAGAGGGGTAAGATAATTAGTTTGCAGAATAGGCCAGTGCCTTGTACCATCCTGTCATCTTTCTTGCACTGGTGTATATTATTTCCACAAATACATGGGTGCTTTTTTTTCTCCCACTTTAGTATTGAAGACGGTTTTGTCACTGTCTGGAGTTTGCATTTAAAAGGGCAGACTCTTGCTAAATGTGGGTTGGTTTTGGTTTTTTTTGGAGGCCTAGGTGGAGGAAAAGATAAATTGGTTGTTTGTGGTTTGGGGTTCTTTTAACGACTCCCCATTCACCGATACAATGTTGCACACAGGAAATCTTAGAGCAAAATGTTAGGTGTAATTAAACTATGATTCATATCCAGTTAGAAATGTACAACATACAATTATATTGGAAGTAACTGTTACCTGTTAGATATTGGAAAAGTGGCATAGCTTTATTTTTAGATACTGTTTTTCAGTACGATGCTTGCAGGGTTACGAAAAAAAGAACCCAATGGAGTTGTTATAATCTGGAATTGTAAATACTGTGTCTTTCTCTTTTCTGTAGTATTTATATAGAAGTAATCGAAAAGACAACATATTTATTGATCCAACCTACCAGACGTTTGAACAGGAATTAAATAAAATCCTTCGGAGTTGGCAACCAAGCATACTTCCAGATGGTAATTTTTTTTTTGGTCATGTATGTTTTTCATCTCTTAATAGTTATGTTTTCTTAAGCATGCATATATATATATATATGTTATGCATTGCAATAGTAGTTGATGAATTACAGAGATTTGTCTTCTAAGATTTAATTAAAAGCCGTACCTGCTTTTATTTGTCTTGTTTCTAGGTAATCCATGATACAGGAGTTGTTTTTGCCACTGACTGTTAAAATTGACTATCCATCTTTAGGAGAGAAACCTCTTTGACCTGTAGTTTTTACCTGAGCTGAACTTATTTTTTTGCTTTTTTTTTTTTCCCAGATGGAAGCAGGCAGGCAGGCTTTGCACTAGATGTAGGTAGGGCTAACAAGTGATGTATTTTAAATTTCTCACTTGATTAGGAGGACTCTTGCTGGGACTCTTCTACTGAGAAGGATCATTAGTTCATGGAGAAAGCAAATTTCTCCCAGCAGACCAATGTTAGTGCTGAACTGCTGAATCAACTGTTCTTCCATCTTTCTCACAATCCCCTCTTGAGTGTGGGCTTGTCCTTGCCAGACCCTTTCCTTTCTCTTCTTAAAATTGGCTTCTCCCATTACAGCCCAGAGAGCCTCTGTGTTGGGCCCTTCCTGTATCCTATTATAGTCCAGGAGTGCTTTCCAAGTGAGATATCCATTAGTAATAAAGAAAGATGAAGGTACAATGGAGGCCTTAACCTGAGCAGAACAAAATGAACTCAAAAATATGCCTTTTATGATGGAATTAAGGTTACTCTGTGAACATTTATTTCTGAGAAATAGCATGAGAGAGCTTCATGTCAGCAATGCTGTTGTAACTATACAGAAATGTGTTCTCTCTGAAATTACCTGTACTGATATTTCCCATTGACTGTCTCAGTGAGTGGGTTTGGGGAAGTGTGGACATATAAATAAATAAGTTTATCAGCAGCTTCTGTCATGATCATTTTGTTACGTTTCACAGTAAAAAAAAACTTGCTTTTTTTTTTCCACCTTGACAATTCATGGGCTAATCCATTGTGTTTTCTCTACTATTCTTTTTTTCCAAGGATCAATATTCTCTCGAGTTGAAGAAGATTACCTTTGGAGGATTAAACAGCTAGGATCGCATTCACCTGTTGCTCTTTTGAATACTCTGTTCTACTTCAACACTAAATATTTTGGTCTGAAAACAGTGGAGCAGCACTTAAGACTTTCTTTTGGCACTGTTTTTAGACAGTGGAAGAAAAATCCTCTAACAATGGAAAGCAAAGCTTGTCTTCGATATCAAGTGTCTTCCCTTTGCAGAGCTGATAATGAAGGTACTGTGGCAGTTCAAAATCAGTATTGCAGGAGGATCTGCATGGAGCCAGAGCTCTGCCTTTGCATACAAAGTCCAGCAGCTCTCAGCCCCCAGAACTCTAATTGGCATGTATGGTCCATGGGGACTGCATGGTCTCTGAGTTAATTTGGGCCCACTGGTCTCCATTGTGAAGTGCTGTGACTTTGCTGTGGCTGTGGGTGGCATTTCCCGTTTGCAGATTTGCATGGTTGTGGTGACCGCCTTGTGGTGCTTGGTGGGCTGCTTATGGGGAGTTTTACTGGAAAATGTAAAATAACTTCAAGTTATAGCTTAGATGTTGTTGATTTTCTTCTTAAAGATAAAATTGCTACTGGAAAAAGGAAACATGAAGATGATGTGCCAGTATTTGAACAAATTGAGAACACATCTGATCCTGCTAGATGCCCTGTGAAAATGTTTGAGTGCTATCTGTCTAAAAGGTAAGTGTGATACAGGGTAATACAGACA
>WAAG01003463.1:0-14762 GCA_013390105.1 Tichodroma muraria
CAGAGGAGAAATAACAACCACAGGGTATCTCAAGATGGCTCGATGGGGGAGAGAAAAAAAAACAACCTTACAAACACAAACTACCTAATAGAACACACTCCCTGTTGCCAGGTACAGCCTGCAGATGGTTTGAATTATGAACCAAGAGTGGATTAATGCCCCTTTCCCTCTCCAGTACAAGACACACAACAGGAATTGGATCCTGATCAATAATAGATTAATTTCCCTTCCCCTTCAGAGCAAAAGATGCACAACAGGAATTGGAGCCCGATCAACAGAAAAGCAAATGCTGGCAACAACCTGCAGGCACCAGAGAGAAACATTATGCAAATAATAAAAAGAAAGTGTGTGCTCAATCATAAACCTCTGTCCCAAACCATGTCTATTGGTTCCCTGATTCTTCGAGTGATTTTTAAGAGCTGATACAAGAAAAGAGCATTAAGATAATCAAAGTTACTGTTTCAGTTTCCCACTATGACTCTAGCAAGGACTATTTATTTTCAAGAAAGGGAAATATGACGCTGCTGTCATTGCACAGGTCTCTGCTCAGACTTCTAGACATAAAGAAAAATAACAGAGACTTTCCCATGAGGCTTCTTGGACACATTTGTTTAGTTTGATGAAGAACATAAAAACTCCAGATGGGCTTTTTTTGAGCCAACGTTACATAGTTATAAAATAATTAGCAAACTAATGGTGAAGAGTTGCTGTATCAAGACTTATGACTTTTCAGTACCCAAGAATGTCTTCAGACTTCTCAAAAACGTAAGTATTAACATAATTTATTTAACTTTTGAGAACCCAGCCCGTAGACCTAAAAAAGTAAATAAGGAGCAACATAAAAACTTAATTTTGTGGATCAAATTTATAGGGAAGAAACAGCCTAGCTGTTTGAATTAATCACAGCAAGTGAATTCTTATATATCCAGCCCTCGTCTTGAACCAGACATCAGACATCACGACATATGAATAAAACACCAGATATGAAAAAGATTTACAAAACACCAGCAAAACAAGTGAATGATCTAGGTCGGTTGCATTTATTGACTCATTACACTCTTGTCACTGTGACTAAGCTTTGTCCACATCAGAACAAACACAAGATGCACTTCCATTGCAAGGAAAATTTAAAAAAAAGGAAAAAAAGAAGAAAGGGTCAATAAAATAATAAAGCTCAGAACAATATAGCGCAAGTTGATCCCAAGTTAAATATCCAGAGTTTGAGGAGGGATATGGTAAAGGAATAATTAGAAAAGATTTCATCAGGACCTGTTGAGGAAGCCTTGCAATAAATTAATTTTGCCTCAATTGCCCATGTAGTAAAAGCTGAGAACCTCCCCTCCCTCCTTTTCCATCCACCCCTCCCCTGGGCTGTGGGTTTGTCTGAATGTGTCATAATGACACTTCTGATGCATTCAACTTCGAAAAAGAAAGTTACTCACAGAAATTAACCCATACAAGGGTTGATTTCGCCAGTCCAGACCCTTTTTTTGGTTGGAAAGCTTCCTAAAGCTTTTCTGTTCAACCTGCTACAAACACTCCTGATTTCCAGCTTAAATGGCCAATGCACTCTTTAGCTAAATGCACACTGTTAGTTCTTCTGCCAGAGCTGTCCTTTATAGTTTGAAGAGCTGCTCTCTCCCTTTGAGATGTTTACATCCTAAATAATTTACAGAAAACAATCCTATTCTTTCATTTTACTAAGTGAAACAAGCAAAACTTCTCTTGCCTGGAAGGATTCACTGAAAAACACACAAAAGACGAGAAGCAAGGGTAAAAATCCAAGCCAGTCACTCTATAAATGCCTCCAAATGTTTAAACAAATAACAGCCACATTTTAAACAGCTGTCCTTCCTTTGTAAGGACTTTCACACAGACTTCAAGTGCTGTTAGTTTTAGCCCTAGGGAAAGATTAATGGAGAACTCAGCCCTAGCCACAGGACGATTTATATCTCTTTGTGTGTAGATAGTCCAGTAAAGAGGAGATTTATATATTTTATTGGATAAAACTGAGTCTAAAACACAGGTTGAAAAGGTCTAAAACCTTATAGAGAGCTCTTAGGGTCTACTCCAGGGCACAATGAGAGGCTGGGGCCTAAACACAGTTGATTTAAAGACGGAAAATGTATTTCTCCAACCAACCAAGTGCACCAGGAGAGGCAGCAAGGCCAGGATGGTCCATGGTGACAGAGTCTCTCCAGCCTGTCTTTCACCAGTTCTGCTCTGAAGACAGGGATGGGAGACGTGGCTTTTTTCTTGATTTTCCTCTCTTTCTAGAGACCAATAAGTGCAGGTGACCCAGCAACTGCTATTCGGGGGGTGAATTCCTCTTTTTTTGAGGTCCACAGACCCACTTTGTATTACAGGACTGCTTTGGAAATAGATTTCTAGCATTGTCCCATGTAGTTCTAAGGAAATTAAACCACTGCTTAGTTACACAGCTCCCTGTGAATCAGCAGCTAAATTCAAAAGCAGACCAAATTTCTGCTCAAACACCCTTCTCACAACTCCTCGTGCAGAAAGAGCAATTTGGAAGTTCAGTCTCTGTCACTGACCTGACCTTCCCCCATGCACAGTAAGGGGCTTCTTTCTGCCTGGAAACTTATCATCCAGCACATCATTAGAGCTTTTAACATGAAAAAATATATAGCCTCAAGCTATTCCAGCTAAAGAACACTCAGGTGGCTTTTCAATTCACCAGATAGCTTTAATACCAGCTAAATAAGTGGATAGTGTGTGTAATCTTATTCAACAGCAGTTAAAAGGGGGAAAAATATCCATGGTCTGGCAGTGGAATCTATTAGCCTCAGAGTCATCTTCAAAGGGATACAGGAGGCAAAAAGGCAGAGCAGCTGCCCTGCAGACAGGGCCCACAGCCTTTGGCTTCCCGTGGAATCACAGAATTCCAGAATGGCTTGGGTGGGGAGAGACCTTAAAGCTCATTTCATTCCACCCCCTGCCACGGGCAGGGACACTTTCCACTGTCCCAGGCTGCTCCAAGCCCTGCCCAGCCTGGCCTTGGACACTGCCAGGGAGCCACGGGCAGCCACAGCTGCTCTGGGCAGCCTGTGCCAGGGCCTCACCACCCTCAGAGGGAAAAGTTTCTCCCCAATATTCCACCTATCCCTGCCCTCAGGCAGTTTAGAGCCATTCCCCCTCGTCCTGGCACTCCAGGCCCTTGTGCAAAATCCCTTCTAGCTCTCCTGGAACCCTTTTAGGCATTGGAAGATGCTCCAATGTCTCCCCAGAGTCTTCTCTTTTCCAGGCTGAACAACCTCAAATCTCTCCCAAAACACGGCTATGTTTAAAAAGACTTAAAAATAACTCATTAGTGGGAATTACTTTTAAGAGGCTGTATATTTTTACGATGTACTTTAGTGCATTGCATGAGAAGCATCCTTTTAACCATAAACAGACCCTCATTTGGCAGGAAGAAACAGGTTTGAAGGGCCTGGCAGTGGTTGAAGGAGTTTCTACAACACGAGGCAAGACTCACTTTATCCTAAAGACAAGCCCCAAAATTTTAAGGTTTTGCAGCCTTGGTGCTTCACGCACCAGGATATTTACCATTTGCTTTCTTGATAATGGGAAATTTAAGCTAATAAACCACACATCAGTAGCTGGATGTTAAATAAACCAAACCTATCACTTAATAATCATGTCCAGAAATGCAAATTCAGTGGTGAGATGAGCTGAGAGAAGAAATGAAGGAGGAAAGTGGAGCTGGGGACATGGCTTTGTCACAGGGATCAGAGGGCTGCTGCCACTTCAGGGCTGCAACTCTCACCAGCAGATCCTGGTTTAATGTCAGGCAGCAGCAAAGAGAGAAATGGGAGATAAAATGCTGCCTTCTATTTACAGATGTCTCTGCATATGGCTTCATGTTAGATGTTTTTTAATAAATGTATTTCTTAACTCCTTACTTTGGCACAAATAAAATCACATGATTGACAGTCCACTTTTGCTTTTTCTTACTCGTAAGAAGTTTAAACTCTTCCTCTTACTTAGAAATGAAAGGGTGGTAACAACTAAAGAAGAGAATCTCATCTATCCTTCACTGGACTTAAATAAAGAAAAGCATTTGCAGTGACTTTGGGGAAAATTCTTTAAGAAATACCTTCAACAATTCATTTTATGACAACAATAATGGAAGCACTATTTTCAGAGGAAAGATTTAAGATTACGTACGCTCTGTAGAGCATAAAGCAG
The DNA here is from genome assembly GCA_013390105.1 of Tichodroma muraria. Lineage (NCBI taxonomy): Eukaryota > Metazoa > Chordata > Aves > Passeriformes > Sittidae > Tichodroma > Tichodroma muraria. Next base: position 4,210 of record WAAG01003463.1, read on the forward strand.
ATATGTACAATTGATCACATGTGGGTTCCCAAGATCTATTTCTCTGTAGCAGCTTTTTAAATGAACCTGATATTGTGGGGCATTACATGGGAAGCAGAGACCTGCATACACAGACTGATCACAGAATCCCAGCATCATTTGGATTGGAAGGGACCTTAAAGCTCATCCAGTTCAGGGACACCTTCCACTATCCCAGGTGGCTCCAAGCCCTGTCCAGCCTGCCCTTGGACACTCCCAGGGATCCAGGGGCAGTCACAGCTTCTCTGGGCACCCTGTGCCAGGGCCTGCCCACCCTCCTGGGGAAGAGCTTCCTCCTAGCTTCCTATATGATCTAAATCTCTCCTCTTTTAGTTTAAAAGAGTTCCATGGTTTATCCGCTCGTCACAACGAAGGGAGGGGCTTTCGTGTCACAGATATCTGGGTCATGTGTCCAGGCCAGCACTGGGCCCCATTCCCATGTTCTTAAAAAACACTCAAGCAAAGCCATGCAAATCCATTTTTGCATGCGTGGGTCAAAACTTTATCCAGAAAATCCACTCGAACAATTGAGATTAAAACTTGCCACATATAATTTGAATTTTAAAAGAAATAAAAAAAAAACACTACCAAATTTAACAGCCTGTCCTCAGGTCCCAGATACCACAGGCTGGGCACGGTTCATGAAGGCTTAAAGAAGAGCAATTCTACAGAGCGGATAATGCTGAAATAAACAGGCATTCTTCGTTTCCCTTGTTGAACTTAACTCTTCAAACCCAGATGCATTCACTGAGCAGCATTTTAAGCTCAAGGTCAACTCTTGCTGTATTCTATTTTTATATATTTATACACACACACACACACACACACACACATCTGAGAAACATATTTTAGGATCCAGATTGCTACCTTGTCCCAAAGGTCTGCTATTTCCAAGTCTTTACATAAAGAGAACAGATCAGAAAAACAAGAAGATACCCCACAGCCTTCTTCCAGCAGCTAACTCAACCAAACATATGGAATGACTTGTCAAAATAATATTTTGAGAAATAGGTTATCAGGGGCCTCAGGTCCACTCCATATGGTTTAAAGTTCTCCATCCTCTGACCATATCATGCTACTTCTCCACTGTCTTCTATAAAGGGAGACAATCCTTAATAAAAGTAGAGTTGTTCAGGTCATGGACATTCCGAACCAAATAAAATTTCATTTATAATATTTACAGTACTGTAAAATAAGAAAAAAAATAAATAGGATAAAGCCATGCACATAGCAGAGCTCAAGAATCCAAAGAAATATTTTTCTAACAAAAGAAAGAATTTTGTTTCCCCTTTCTAGCACAGAATTTTTTTCTAAATAAAGTGCAGCTTCCCCTTTGCAGTCTTCGTGATTACCAATCTTCGGTTATTTTATAATATAAGGTTGCCTCAGACCTCAGCAGGGAGAAAAATACACATTGCTGCATTTCCTCTGTCACAAGAACAAAACAACTCTGAAAGCAAAGAATGTTCCAAAAGAGCAAACAATAACCCAGCTAAAGAAAGTCTACAAACTTATCCATTCAAAAATAATTCCACAGATGGATAAGCATTTAATTTTCTGGAGTGAGAATAAACCAGCAGCCTCTCTCTTTTCTGGGATGTGGAATGGTGCTTTGGACCTGCCTATTTATATCCAGTACATAAATGCTGCTCAGAGAATGCTGCAAGTCCCGTAAAAAGCAATCTAAAGGGAAGTTATTACTCCAGGCTCTTTGTTGGTGTTTCTGCAGTCTGGGGAGTGCCAGCATTGTTAAAAACAAACTGTGGGTTGTACCTTGCCTGGTCTGTACAAATGGTCTTTGCATTAATGTACTTAGGATCTCCTATCTGCTGTGCTCTGCCGAGAGAAGAATTGAAGAGTGTGATGCCTTCTCAATCTTGCATCGACTTCCTGGCCTCTCAGACCAGGGCTGGTCACAGTTTTTGGCTGTGTGGATGGTAAACAGCCTCCCCTGAATATGACAGGTGTGATGAAAAACATGAGCTGATTTCTACAGGGTGCTCTTGACTCCCAGCTCATTGAAAACTTCGCGTTTCATGCTGCTTCTTATTTGAAATTTTCATCATTATAATATGACACTCGGATGTCACAACAGAATTACAGTTAATAAGGAAAATTAGGGGGAATAAATGAAAGATAAAGTGCCACATTAGAAAATGTACCATCGTCTAAGACATGAATTTCTATATTGTTGAGGTACAAGTAACATCTATTTCATTTTGTTTTAAAAAGAAATCAATTCACCCCTAGGTTTAGAAACACTCCGTCACTTCCCAAAATGTCCTTGGGTTGTCAGTTTGAAATAAATTGGCAACGTGTCATTAGGCAGAACACAACTGCATTGTTCTGACTTAATTAACCCATTTTATTCAGATTTGCCCCAAAAATAACCCTTAACAATATGATTCTGCTCTCCAGATGGTGATGGGCTGTGTAAGAGCAGAACCATCAGCTGTCGGAGCAGCTAAACCAGAAACCAAACACTGCAGGGTCCACTTGAAACCCAAAACCTGTCGCTCGCTTTCTCTCCGACACACTCATCTCCTGAAAGTGCTTACACAGAACGAGGAAGGATAAATCACTTAAACACACGCATAAAATGTATCTAGAGGAGATTAAAACTACCCCAAGCAGGTAAAACAAAGCTGCCAGGAAGGCAGGCTAGAAGAACTGGCTGCAGCCAGCACCTGGATCCTGGATGCTGGTGGGGATGCCCAAACACCTATGGCACCAACCTGGTGTTGCCACCTCCTGCTCGGTGACTTCTCTCCAGGATTTTGGCTGTGGGATTAGTTCTGAAAACTCAGTGCATCCACACTCACATTCAGTGGGAGGAAATACTGAATGAATAAAGCATGTGCAGTGTCAAAAAGCTGGTGCTGGCCTCTCTGCAGGCTACTGCCAGCACCCTACGGAGTGTCACGAACTGCTCCATCTCCCTCCCCTCCTTCCTTTCAAAAAGTGTTATTATAGATAAGAGATTAATGTGTGCCAGACCATTTGGCTATTCAGGAGCAAAAGAATTTTGCAGCACAGACTGAATTTAAGACAATAAAATGTGTTACCTACTGAACCACAAAATCTCTGAGAGGACTCAGAAATAGAAGCAGCTTTTTGAAATAAACCATAATCTCTCTGTCCTCTTCCCAAAGTCTGCAACTTCAAACAAAAAAACCCCTGAAAAACACAAAGCCTGGTGATATATAAAAATAAAAGTACAGATGAAGCATTTTTGACATTTCTCTATCACTCTTAAAAATAGTAATAATCTTGAGCTATTGAAGTTACTGAAAGAAAACAAAAATCAATGTGTTTTCAGTTAGCACTTCTGAAAAAGAAAAGGATCACTTGGTATTTCAACAAAATGCTTTAATGCCACTCTGTAACAGAGCCCACTATAAGGTGCAAATAAAGCTCTTCTCACTCAAGCATCTACTGCACCCCAGAATTCGGGACTGGGAAGGAACTGGGACAAGGGTGCAGCTCCCAGTGGGAGGAGGGCAGAGCAGTCCTGGGCCCAGGGTTCATAACCTGGGGGGTTCTGGGCACTGGGAACAGCTGCCCCACGCACAAGGCAGAGACTTCAGACATATCTCCTGAGAGATTTCATACATTGAATAAAGACATTTATTTCCCAAAACATGGGAACTGCACTGGGTTTCTGCTTTCCATGCTTCCCACTCAGCCCCAACCCAGCAAGCAGTGATGCACAATTCTCAGGTGGGGTTTTGTTGTTGATTTGGGGGGCAGTTTGATTTGCTTTTCAATTTTTATTTTAAATAACATTCATGGAAAACATTACAAGCTTGAACTCCAATGTGTACACAAGGCTCTGCAAATGTGAGCTTTTAAGTGTCTCTCTGCGTTTCCCAGTTTCTGTCTGGTCACAAATTTTAGGTGTGAAGCCATAGGCAGGACAAAAAAGACCAAATTTCTGAGAGACATTGAGAAGCTCCTGCAAATCATTGTTATCTATTCACTTTGAAAGTGGTAAATGATTGAACCTTCCCTCAACACAGGCAGGGTGGACATAAAATGGTGTATTTCATAGTGAATCACAAGTACCACTCATAGTAATTAATAGCAATAGTCAATGTAAAGAACAAGAAAAAATAGCATGTTGCAAATGAATGTGTTTCTTTTTTTCATATAGGAGAACCACAGTCACAAAAAATGCTTTTAAACAAATGTTTCTAACTGCTAACAATTTTTCTCTTGTTTCTGGTTCCTCTCTATGCATACAAATGCATAAAATGTAAAACCCAGCAAAGAAGGAAAGTTGAAAATTCTAAAAAGCTGATTTATTTCTGTACAAATGCTTTACTCCTACCATTAAAAAGTACAACTTATTACCACTGGAAAGCAGAAGGAGTAGAAAGTGCTCTTGAAAAATAATAACTGCTTCTCCCAGCACAACAGAGACCTCTAGAGAAGATGGAGGAACTATTATCTCCATTTTATGTGTGGTGAAAATGAGGGGAGGACAAACATTACTGAAATGAGGCTGCCCCAGGTGCATCTGACCTGTTTATTACAACCTTTTAACACATTAGGTTACACTCAAATACAAGATGGGAAGATTTTTTTTCTCTTTCCAGTCTTCAACTGGAAGAAGATACAAATCCATGGGGATCTCGCAGGCTCTCAAGCTGCCCCCTTTCTCACAGTCCCTTTTCAGGCCAGTTCTCAGCTGGCAAATTCCTTAATGGGATGTGGCAATCTAAGTTTAATTCTGCTGCTGGACAGTTATTTACAGCATCTTTGGCCAACAGCAGACCAGAGAGGGGGGAAAGCAGAGCATTCTCCTAGGTCGTACCATAGGCAAGAGCAAACCAGGCAATTTGCATTTCTCAGAGTTATTGTCTCGGGCTGCCTGCAGACTCTGGCACATGTCACCACACCAATTTAACTGAGCTTGAGCTGTTACAAAGCATTAGAAATGGATGCCTAAACCCCAGATCAAAACATATGCTGAGGCCATTCAGACAGCAGGTTCCATCCCAGTGTTAAAAACCTGCTTTCCTGCCCCTCCATCTCCACAGTCATGTTCTGCCATATCTTTCTTCTTTCTTTTTTCAGAGATCAAATGCACATATCCAACAAACTTGAAAGTTAAAAAAGGCAAGATGAAAACCAGTCTGAAGCATTGCAGAGGATGGGTTCAGTGGGTGGGAAGTGTCAGAAAGGACTCCCCACCTTCCCTGGGAACAGGCCAAGAAAGGAGCCCAGGCAGGGGGATGCTCCTCTCAACCCCCTGAGCTGAATCCTTCCAAAATTCAAACCAACAGCATCTCTTGGCCTTCCCAAACTCCTCTGACTGCAGATAGGGTCAGTGTCATACACACTAAATCAACTCCTGGCTGCTCTTTAAGCTGCAGGAGGGTGGATTTAGATTAAAAAGAAATCCATGCCTGTGAGGCTGGGGAGCCCTGGCACAGGTTGTCCAGTGCGGCTGCCCCCCAGCCCTGGAAGTGTCCCAGGCCAGGCTGGATGGGGCTTGGAGCAACCTGGGATAGGGGAAGGTGTCCCTGCCCATGGCAGAAGGGTGGGACTGGATGATCTTCAAGGTCCCAGCCCAAACAGTTCTGTGAGAAGGAGCTTAGAGAAATCTCAGTCCAGCCCTTCAGCCACTGCAGGGCAGCTGCACCTTAACCCCAGGCCCTGTTCCCTGCCAGGGGTGCTGGGGTGTGCTCACACCCCATCTTGCACCCATCAGGTGACCCTGTCACTGCCCACAACTGGCACACTCCTCCTTCAGACTGCGTGGGACTATGGCCCTTCTTGGGGGACCTGAATTGTTAATTGAAACTGATTTTCCAGCCTATGTCCATCATTGTGACCAGGCAGACTACAGAGCAAAGGGGGTTAATGGGAGGCTGGGTGCAGCTGCTGCTGCTTTGCTCATCTGTGAGTGGATGAGCACATGGGGTACAACAGGGCAGGGCTGTCCCCACCTCGGGGGGGCTCCATGTCTTGGTGACAAGGGGTGCTCTGAAGACCATTTATACCAGGGAAGTCTCCAGGGCAGGAATTCAATATTTGCACATAAAAATGGTTTCTGAAGGCGTAACTTGGGATGAGTTTGTTTTGCCCTGATCACTTGATTGCCACAACCAAAAGTTGGAACTGGGACAAGAGTACTCAGCCTAACTGAGAGATATCATCCCATTCCTGTGAGGATGGTAAGGGATATTTGAGAAGGGATATGACTTTCTCTTTAGGAAGAAGGAAAAATAAATTGAATTGTTTCCCCTTAACCTTTATGAATCACAGTTTCCCATTTGTCTGTGGTGACAGATTCCTGCATTTTTCCCAGAGGAAAACACAATTTTCCTTGAGTAAGGGGAAGTAAAAGAGAACACAAGTCAAAATATTTTGATTATTTCATTCTTTTGAGGGCCACTTTCTAAGGAAGGAACTTGATGCGTTCATCCTTACAGCTGCCCTCCCCAAGTGCTCTTGTACCTGCAGGGTGGGATGAATTCCTCAGGCCACCAGGAGGAAAAGGGGAACATAAACACGTTAGTAGTTAGTACATCACTTTAAAGACTCGATTCACCAATCAAAAAAAAGCTTTTCCTCCTAATGGAGGAATATTGGACAGCTCAAGGATGAAGTTTTTTATGGAACCAAGGATTATTAATTGAAAATTAGAGTAAGAAATACCCTGAATGCTGAGGATGCATAGAATGAGCTGCTAAGTTTTGTAAAGTCTCCTCCCCTTCACAAATACCCCTGGTTTGGGGGAAAAAAAAGGTTTAAAAGACATTATTAACTTACTAACTTTTATAATGAAGGTTACAGTCCTCAACCCTTCCCGTTACATTACAGGAAAGGCATCCAAAGATGAAAGGGAACGTTCACCAAAGCACAAATATCTGTTACTATTATTTGATGATCAGCTTCAGGTTAAACCTGTCTGCCTTGAGACTGGAGATTAATAGTGATAGCTTCTTTTAATGACTGCAGAAATGCCACAGTGCCTGCCAATAACAACTTGAGCAATGAACAGGTTGCTATAGAATGTATTGTTTATGCACCACTGACTGCAATCTCTATACAGAAAATTTAATAGACCCTTTTTTCCCTCTCAGCAAGCTTATGTGGTCGGGGATTTAGAACTGCATTATTCCTTATGACCTGACTTATTTATCGTGTCAATCATAGTAATGATGTGTCAAAATTATCACAGTTCTGAAGCTTTCCCTTTATCATCATTTTGAGTGTGTTCTTTCTCAGCATTATAAGTACATATGACAGAAGAGACATCAGAGGCATAGATTTCATGCATGGCTCTAACAAAATCACAGGGTTAAACAGCTACTTTGAGAGCCAAAGCACCATGGAATAACTTCTTCCATTTTTCTAATTCAGTTCTTGTAATAGCAGCCAGACACAGCTGCAGCTGCAATTAAGGAGAAAAGATGGGGAATAAAACAGCACTGAGTCAATTGCCAAAGGTCAAATTAAGATGCTGGGATTTGCAGGTCCTGACCCACATAACACCATGTAGTTGGCCTTCTGATACCACCAGTCAGATTTAAAATTACAACTTTAGCAATTACTGTGAGTGAAGAACCAGACAAGCAGGTTACGTGCTGGTGAGAATGCCCTTCCCTGTCTGAGGAGAAAGCTTCCTCAAGGACTGCTGCTAGGGAGAGAGGATAATGTAGATGGAGGGATTCAGCTCTTACTGAAGCAGAAGTTTCAGACAAGAGTGTGAGCAAGGTCAGGGCCAGGCTGAGGAAGGTGACTGTCTCAGTGGCACAGGTGCCACATCCCTCAGAGCAGCTTCCCCCACAAAAGCCTGGCCTGCATCCACACCAGGCTATTGACTCGGAGAAATTAAAGGATGAGAAATAGTTAACAACAGGAGCTCTGTCAGAGGTACAACATATATTCCTTTGGTTCAATTTTCTGAAGCCTGAGGTCTGAAAGAGATGGAAGCCTCTCTGAAAGGGTCTGGACAGCATTCTAAATTTCATGTACCATAAGTTTCTCTCAGTCACACAAGATTAATTCACCATTTATTCTGGAGGCTAGCAAGAACTTGGGGAGCAGGTAGTGTGTGCTGCCCTGAAGGAGTGATACAGCCAAGCCCTGCTCCCTCTGGGGCTTGTAACTGGGGCCGAAACCATTTTTAAATGTTGTTACAGTCAAGAAGAGTTTTAACAAGTTTGAATGCACACCTAACATTGTTACATCCTGAAATATGGATTCTCTAACCAGTAGCCTGTGTTGCAGCATAATTTTTGCTACAACAGCTGTCTGGAATGGTCCTAAAAGCCAAGCTAACACCAGACAGGTTGAAAAATACCTGTCAAGTCCAGTTCCGGCAGCATCACCATGACGCCTGTTTGAAGTGTCCAGGCTGTGGATCAGCAAAACCATGCAGCTTAATAAAGCTTAATAAATCAGAAACAGCTTGTTCTGGGCAAACACTGATGGAGGTGCAGGATGTTTGCTGCCGAATTACCAGGGTGAGCATGTCTCAGGGGACCCCAGAACCAATAAAAGAGACATGATGTGGCCTTTCAGCGGGCAGAGTTGAGACAGACAGGTCCACAAAATGAACTGACAACAGCCAGCAAGAACTGCTTAGTTAGGAGAAGTAAAGTTGTGGAGAAGAAAAGTGTAGGAGTTGGAAAGAGATTTAAGTTAAGCATAAACTTAATGCTATTTCAGAACCAATTAAAAATAAGCAACTCTAATGTCTACTCTAACCCTGCCCCCTGTCAGTTTGAAGCCATTCCCTGTGTCCTGGCACTTCAGGCCCTTGTCCCAAGATCCCCTCCAGCTCTCCTGGAGCACCTTCAGGCACTGGAAGGGGCTCTGAGGTCTCTCTGGAGCCTTCTCCTCTCCAGGCTGAGCACCCCCAGCTCTCTCATCCTGTCTCCTGAGGAGAAGTGCTCCAGCCTTTGGAGCATCTCCTTGTCCTCCCCATTTAGCACTCCAGCTGTTTGCAGCTGGATGAAGCACCACAAAAACAGTGCAATGAGGGGGTCACATCCACCTCTCCCATTCCCAGCCCTGCCCAAGCACACTCTGGAAAAACTGAGGAATGCTCCTGGCTACCTGTGCTCTGTCTACAGGGACATCACACCAAAGGAAAGCTTCTTATTGCTGCTGTGTCCCTGATAAAAAAGTTATATTTCTCAGATAAAATATCTTCTCCATGACAATGGACAAAAAAAGTGTGAAAGTGTTTCATGGAAGGAAGACAATGTACATGAAATTCACTGCACCAAGAAAGTTTGATGTCTTCCTTAATACCATATTGAGGTTGAACTGGGTTTCATGGCGATTTAAACAATATAAACTCATTTCAAAAAAATGATAACATCATCTTGAGTGACTTAAATCTACAAAAGTGAAGAAATTAGCCAATCCCATTGTACGGATCATTTCTCAACGTTCCATTTAGCTTTTAATTACCCAACAGACTGTAATGGCTGCTCTGGAGCTATTACACTCCATTGTGTCAATTTGGCTGCTACAAATGCACAGCACAAAGTCCTCAAGCTAAAAATCATTATGAAATTATTGTTGAAAAAGATTGTTGGGCATGTGCAATAGCTCGCTTTTGAACTCCGATGTTTTACAATTTCTCTTTTTTATAAATAGCTGGAGCAATTAGATGATGTTATGGAGCTATTCAAAACCTTTCAGTTTTGAGATCCAAAGCATTTCTTGAGTTACAGAACTGTAAAATTTCAGTTAAATTTGCAAAGTTCTGTTTGCAGTCTGTCACAGCCTCATATTTTCTCTTTACTTCTGTATACAATCCATTCAAGTCGTATTTTTTACACAATGTTCCATCAGAAAAAACATCAGAAAATATTTTAGAAAGTAAATGAAATAAATCTTCTTAAAATAATTGTGTCTGCAGTAGAAGCTACACAATAATAAGAAACAGAAGCATGTATAGAAGAACTCAAAGCACTAAGTAGCACACCCAGCCTTGCCTGGACACAAGATTAAAAAGGGAAAGAAAGGATTTAGGAACGTGGGCATGCAAAGAAAATTGAGGCTTCATGTAAATCAGAAGCCCAAAATAACAAGGAATTTGCATTGGTGGGATTTGCAGAAAATGAGCAATTAAATGGTTGATGGATTTGAGAGAAAGCTGCACCTAGGTGAGAGCATCTCAGCTGTGCTCCCCAAAGCAGGGCAATTCCAGCTCAAAGCACAGGACAGACTCAGACTGGGACCGAGTCTTGTCAAGGACACGGACCAGGGCTTCACTGAGGAACAGCTCATCACACAAAGTGAAACAGTCACTGCCTCACAGATCTTGCAGTGCAAGTTATAAACCAGAAGTTCCCCCTCCCAAGGATGGTGCAGCCAAACAAGAAAGCAGAAGGAAATTATTCAGCTCTATTTGACAGCATATTAACTTGCTGGATCACGCTCAAACTTTCTTGTAGGCATCCCAGCACAGAGACACTTCCAGAAGGCGTTTTGTAGCACTAATGAGGCAGATTCACAGGATTAGTTTTTTTTTTTTTTTTTTTTTTTTTTTTGAATATAAATAA